>APFE031231721.1:46902-79874 GCA_000404065.3 Pinus taeda
AAGAATTGTTCATTTATGTAATGTAAAGGAGGTTGCCCCCTCGAAGAGGCTGAATTCTAAGGCGTTGATCTATCTTTTCTATCTTTTCTTGAGCTGGTTTCATAACAAATTCCCACTTGAAAGCTGCCTTGTAGTGGCTAGGGCCGACTTGTACTTTTGGAGTTTCCAGGACTTTCTAGACTCAAAAATAATTCTTTTTCAATTACATTTCGCCTGGAAGGGTCTTATAAATATGATGTTGACTCCTTTGACTCATGACAATAAATCCTAAGACCTAACAAACCCTAGAAGCATGAAGAACATCCTTTTACTTAGAAGACCATCAATAATGTGCATGAAACCCATGCTTTTAAAATAATAAGTTTTAATTTTCTTCTTTTGTTTGTTACATAGGATACATATTGAAATGAGTACAACAACAATTATGAAGACTGAAACTAGTTACATTCTTCAACATGTTGAACTGCCTTTGGCATGACCTTAGCAAAAATGTACCCTTCACTCAAGCCAAAATCATTGATCAGACATGTTAATCTTTCTCTACCATATAAGGCTTGGATTAGGTCGTTTGATCAAAATTGGGCAATGTTGACTAATATCCCTAGAGAATTAAAATAGAGTCAAAGGCTAGACAAGAGGAGAGGGGTCTAGATTCTAGATGGTTG
The DNA here is from genome assembly GCA_000404065.3 of Pinus taeda. NCBI lineage: Eukaryota > Viridiplantae > Streptophyta > Pinopsida > Pinales > Pinaceae > Pinus > Pinus taeda. The sequence continues at coordinate 47,568 of APFE031231721.1, forward strand.
ATCCTAGAATAATTAATCATTGATGTACAATGGATGCCATATCTATCTTGACTTATGTACAAATATGCATGTTTTCATATCTTCTACAACTAATTTGGTATCTTGAATGTTTTTTAATATAAATGCAAAAAAAATATTAAAAAAATATGTTTATATATATATTTTTTATATTATATTATATTTATATATTATCTTTTTGCTTTCGACATTTCTGCTTCAAAAAATGTCCCTGCTTTGTGTTGTTTGGAATATTGAGGGGGTTCAATTCTATCTTATCAATTAGTATATTTTTAACTTCACAAAGCATTAATTGTTATTAGCAACAGATAAACATAAACATTCATTGACACCAATCAACAATGCATAACAATAGGGACAGTAGACAAAGATTTTTAGTGTGGAAACCCTTCCAAGACAAAAACCACCCAAAGCTTCTTAATATTTGTCTTCAAAAGATTTACATAGAGTTTTCAGCTCCAACTAAAGGAGACTCCAACCCCCTGATTTACAGGCTCCAACTTGTAGGATGCTCGTACGCCCTGTTTACTAGTTGCAACCAGAAAAACACTCCAACGCCCTAGCTTTTAGGCTCCAACACCCTATTTAACAGTTGTTACTAGACGGACGTTGCAATGCCTTGTGCAAGCTACAACCTGCCCTAGCACCACCTTGCCACCCTAAAGTGTTTTCAGGCTCCAACATGAAGGAGACTCCACTCTCCTACCTTGCACCACCCCGATCAGTCGGCAGACTACATTTCACAATTTTCAAACTAGATCCACCTGCACCCAAAACAATATAGGAAATTGTAGTGCAAGTGAACTGCAACAAAAACTCCATCAATCAAATCCGCCTCTGCTGCAGTCCAACATTCCACAACCAGATTGATCTCATCAATAGTCCTGGGATTGTATAATCCATACAACCTACTACTGCAATAATTGTCACTGCCATACATTACTGCCTCATTGTATTAATTCTAACAGTCATACAAGGTCACTGTCACATATCAAAAGTCTTGTCATGAAAATCACTAGCATACTATCTCACAAGGTCAACGTCAACACCAAGTCAGTTCCCAATAGTTGTCAACTACCATACAGTCTCACTGCTCAAAAGATTTGTACTTGCGTTGTAGAGATACTGTAGACTTCTGAAAGGAAGACAACCACCAAATGCTGCAACAACCACCCTTGGAGTAATCTTTGAAATTGTTCAACTCAGCACAGGCATTCAACTACAATCTTTTTCCATGCTAAAGAAAGCCACTGTGCTTCTTGCCTTACAAGCAACACTGAACAGTGTGAATTCCTTACAAATTTTCATAATGATTCTGAATGAAGATAACACAATGTGATTCCTGTAGAGACCTAGAAACCTTCAATCGCTGCTACAAGACAATGATGAAATAATGTGTCAATGAATCCCTACTATTTGACCTTCCAGACTTCTGCAAATGTTGATTTCCATCACTGTTGCTACAAGACTTCTGGAGATCAAGATTGATGATGACAAAGACTCCTTTTGCAACAACTTTGTTACACCATTAAAGCCCTCAACTCTGAACCACTTACATTATGTAAGTAACATTTAGAATATTTCCAAAAATCTACACATGTATAGAGATGCAAATGCAATTTGACTCTTCTCATTTATACTTCAAACATTTTTAGGTCGACTTCAACAGACATCCATATAGTATATATATATACTTACTTATGTCAATATGATACTTCAGAGGGACGAATGTAGGACTGCAAGCTTCAGTGAGAAGATCCCCATCATCAATAATGTTGTCTTGCAAGATTTTTACACCAAAACCGCAGAGAAAGAACCTGAGATAACAAGTTTTGTGCACTGTGAATGAGGGAGTCTTTGTTCACCTTTGCTGCTTCTAATTTTGAATCATAATATGGACCAGACCACAGATGACAACCACATAGATGACTTCTAATTCAATAATCTTTCATGAGTAGCCCTCGGTCTATGAGAGTTTACCTACACAGGTTGATGTATGCCTTCAAAATGTGATGCCAAAAGCGCAGAAATGAAATAGTGATGAGGTTGCTTTAAGTTGACATCATTGACCTGTGCAAATAAACCTTCGGTGCTCAGAGGAAGATAAACAATGATGACCACCACAGAGACTGCTCTACAAAATGAAGACTGCTTCTTGTTGTATTCAAGGCCGCAGAAGTTAGAAGCCACAAACGCAAATTTGAAGCTCAAATACTACACTGTTGAGATCTAAAATGAGCACAGTGCTTTGCCCTAACAGAGGGCCATACAACTTTAGAAGTGTGATGCGTTGATCCAGCAAACAAGCTCAAATATCATAGTATTAAAAGAGCCTTATTCCTTCGTTGATATGAAATCTTGAGCCCAAGCTTCAAAAGATAGCGTGTAGATGAATTCATAGCTTGGTCTTCTAAGGCCAAGAGATCTGAAATAATAAGGATAAAGTTCGTTGTCTTGTAATAGTGGCTCAAGGGTGAATGCCCTAAAGGGCCAAGTAGGTGTGCTACTTGATTCTTCAATGTCCCAGAATTTTCGATCTTCCACCCGCAATAAAACTTAGCCCAAACGTATCCCAAAACCAATCAAGAGCAAAACCCTAGCCACTCGTCTGATGCAACAATCCTCCACAGGGTCAAGTTTGATTTTTAGGGATCAATTGTCAAAAGATAAGCATTGTATACATACATTAGGAGGGAAATCGAGATCAATGTCTCCTTTTATAGATATTTGAGGGGCTTCAATTAGGCCTTTGAATTCCTATTTTGGAGGAGACTTCTTTTGAAATTCAAATGTATTGGAGGGAAAAACGCCTTTGAGGGTTTTATTAAAATTTTAATTTTGATTTGTCTTTTAATACAAAACATTCACATGCCCTCACAATTAAGCCTTTTATCACAATATACATTATTTTAATTTTGGAGAGAAGCCTTATCACTTAACCATTTAATTTGACTGAAGAAGAGTTGCCACTTCATCATCCTTTTGGGTCCATGCCCACAAGTTGGGTCCCTCAACTTCAAACAAGGATATCTCTCAAATCATGAGACCTCTCGTGGCGTGCCACATACCACCGGAATCAGCTTGATGAGGAGAATCCAATGGCATGGATCTTCAAGGCAAATTCACTGAGCTTCATCGTCAAGAACATCAACAAGTGCAAGGTATGTCCATTGTCTAAGGAATATAAACCCTATAGCTAGGGTTTACAGCGATCCTTCCATTGGAGCTTCCAACTAATGCAATCCAGACAAATATTAAGAGCGTTCATTAATTAATGTTGGCATCAATGACGACACCATTCAACACGTGCAACGCTGGGCCAACTAGCCAACAACCCTACGTATAGCTCGGTGACGATGATATTGCCACAATCCTCCGCCATTTGCACAAGTGATACACCTCTAACCATCTGACATCCCTCTTAAATAATGGTGGGACTACCACTTGGTAGGTACTTTAACCATTTTGCAATCAAGTGTTTTGGGCATTTTAACATGGATAAATGGGTGATCTAGATATGTGACCAATCTTGATTGTAAGCTTGTTCTCTCACCTTACCAAGGGGATTAGTCTTTAGCCCTAATGCAATGGGACCTCCTCTAAGGCCTTAGGGTTATAGAAGGGGCACTACTTGGGAAAATGAATTGAAGTAGTGTGTCCACAACCATTCCATACTTACCACTTTTCACCTATGCCCGTGATCTCACATCCATCCTTCAAGTTAACTATCATTGGTTCTTTGGGATTTGGCACCCATACATCCACTTCCTTCAGTAGGGCCTGAAAACTTTGCAATGTAGGTTGATGCAGCTACAAGAAGAATAAGAGCATAAGATGGCCACAGCAAAAGAAAAAGAAAAGTTAAAAATGCAAAAGATGGCAGAGGCATAATTAGTGAGTGGGCAAAAGCCTGGCATGAACTCTAACCCCTCCTTAGCCATCATCGAGGACTTGAGCACTAGAGGCTCCATCTCATCATTAGGGACCCTTGCATTCCCCAACCCCAATGAGCGATAAACTAACACATCCTTAAAGGGTAAGTAAATGCTATATCATAAAAAGCAAGCTTGGACACCTAAGCTACGCTTCATATCAAAGCATTATCAAAAAGAAGTAAAGACACACCAAAGAGGTGGAAAGAGCAAGCTGAGGAAAGGGGTAACTCATGCCTCCATGAATGCTCCCTCCATTACATCTATACACTCGAGATGTGGACCTCACACCAGTTAGTCCCTTGGCCATAGAAGTCTTCAACCTCATTGCCATTTATTGTCACTAACACCTATGAATTGAAGGGTGACCTTGGAAATGTCACCTCCCCTTAGGGGTTGGAAGCACCTAATAAGGTTGATTACCTAACTACCTCTAACAAGGTAAGGAACACTTTTATTGGACTGGGTCTAGTTAGATATTTGAAGGTGATCCTAGTTTGAAGTCTTACTATGCGCATAACAATTAAGTATGGTCCACTATGATGCATATATGGTCATTACCTCTAATGAGTAGTTGCAATCACTTGAGTTTGAGATGGTTATACCAGGTGGTCCTACACAAAGCAGTAAAGGCCTTGAGGGCACAGTGATTCCATGCCTACTTCACATGATGCCCAGGTTGTGCCACACTTCCAGAAAGTGTGATGACCTTGCAGATGAAGTGTTTCTCTTCCACAACAAATCATTGGGCATTTTGATGATCATGACAATTGATCGGCACCCCATAGCACACTCGGATGTAAAAACACTGAGCTCACTTTGCTTGGCTTTGGAGATTCTTGATGATGTACCCAGCGGATACAGCATGCCCCCAAGCTGGCCTTGACATTGTTTGATGGGCATGCCTTGATCCAAAGTCCAAATGATGATGATCACCCCCCAAGATGATTAGGGAGGATTTGTACTACCTCATGAAGCCCCAACGCTGGAGAGAAATTGCACCATGTTCCCTTGATGGCACCCGTGGAGATGACGCAAGGCACCCAAAGTTGGCTTTTGGACACATAGAGATGTTTTGAGGCTTGATTTGAGGATTCTTCCTCAATTGATGGTTGATCAAGATGAATGGAGATGCACCTAGTCCATATTTTGCACTTTGTGAGCCTTATTAGCAATAAAAGGACATGGCATCATGCTTAGAAAGGGATTTCAAGTCATGCATGCAGGCAATTAGTGGCTAATATAGTTTTACTGAGCTATTGGGTTGGCTTGTAACCCTCTTTACTTTTACTCAAAATAAATCTTGTTATAGGGCTTTTAGTTTGGTTAATGGATGTGATAGACCTTATATAAAAGGAGTATCATTCCATTCTTATTTTTCATCATCACTTGTAGATTTATGCATCCTTCAGAGAGGTTGACTTAGCCTTTTTGCTAGTCATTATACTTGTCGAGATGCGACCTTTTTGGAACTATTGCTATTGGAGCCTAAATTGTGTCTTGGAGAAGTCTTTTTGGGATTGAAAGAAGGCAATTTCTTGGAAAAATGTAAGTGTTATTACAAAATTTTAATGGTTTTTCATGTGATGAATGTATGCTAGGGTTTTTCTATTGTTCCACGTCTAAATGCATATTTTTATTGGAAAATCTTGCATGATCATTGCATGTTAAATTTATTTTCCTTGAATACCATAGAAGACCTCCTAAAGAGATTTCTTATATTTAATTTCTCCCCTCATAAAATGATATCTAGGGTTTGTCAAGAGAAACTAGGGTTTTCCCCCTTACTCCAAGCATAGATTTGATATCTCTTAAATTTAGCCCTAAAAAACCCATCACCCAAGTAGGGAATGGCACTGGGAATCCTTGTGGTAAAACTAATAATCTTTTTATCTTTTCCTTCCTAATCTCCTTTTCCAATCCCTTTAAAGAAAGTCGTTAGGGCTAGGGCATAGGGTTGATTTCAACAAGACTCTACTTGAGAGATGTTGAGACTTTTGTAGCATGATCTCACCTTGAATGATCTTTTAAACTCAAAATCTAGCTCTTTTCATGGTGAAATTTTTGCTAATAGGGATGATGTCATCAACCCTAGGCAATTTGTGCCCTAATTAAACCCTAACTTTGGCTAAAGGCTTCAACTTAGGGCTTGATTTGAAAGTTTTCCATCCCTTTTTTGTTGATTTCATCATTAGCAAACCTTTTCTTAGCACTTGTATGACTAGACAATCCTTGATTGAAATACATCTTAAAACCCTAAGCGTTAAGTGCCATTTTTAAGGCATTGTATATGTTACGTTGCTCCTACGCATTGAGAATTGTTCTTTTGTCCACTGAAGAAGTACCTTGCTTAGCCTTTGACCTATATCACCTTGGGCCAAATGACTTAGAATATCCTTTAGATAAAAACTAAGAACCCTACCGTGTGGTTAAATTCCACTAAAGAGCAGTTGGCGGTTCGCTGAGGTGACAATGGCAGTCCACCTCATTGTTGCATCTTGGTCTAGCTTTTGCCTTGAGAGGCCTCTCGTCCTACTAGATTTTGGGGCAACAAGGCCACAAATGACGTTACAACCTCAAAAATGGCAATATGTATTATTATGATATATAATTATAGTATTTCGCCCGAATACAAATCAATAATAGAAGCATTAAACATATGAAGGCTACTTATTATATGCTAGCACATGTTTTCAACATAAAATTTGAGGGTTTCTAACTTTGCTCTATGAAATAAGCAACTACATATGTACTAATGCAACATACAGTCCTCTTAAAATCATGATCAAAAAGTTACAAGTGAGGTCACAAATCCTAGCAACACATAAATTACATGAAAACCTGCAGAATATTTAGGTCAACCTACCATGAGGGAACAAAACAGTAGGGATTTTTTGTACCTATTAGATGTCATCATATTTTACCACTTTCAACACAATATCTCCTCTAATGAGTTCGCAATTTCTTCATAAATGACAGCCATTTTAAGTCTATTAAATATTCTGCAAAACAATATCAATATTTTGGGTGAAATATGCTAAAGGAGTGATAATGTCATCCAGTGCAATCATTGTTCAATGGCAACATAGGTGGTGTATCAAACAACCTACCACAGTTCAATTTCCTAAAAGGCACAAATAAGTGATTGGGGTATGCAAAATTCATGGGATTTTCTTTAAAGAGTAGTGATTTGTATATAAACCTTCAAGGAATGTCTTCCCATAAAATATTCGCTTCTAGTGCCTAACATATTTAGACCAAATTTAACGCTTTTAGAGGTTAAAGGAAGCACTTTCAAAAAAATATGGAGAGATGATGACATGTTATAAAGGTTTTTGTATTAGAGAAGGTACAAAATTCAAAAGCATTATCTTTACTATAAAGGCACTATGTTGGAAATTTTGTCTTAAGTCAAGTAATAATCTTTCTTATTAAATGCATTCTCATGAACCATAGACTTGGCCTTGCAATTAGTGATCATATGCTTGTATTCGCTCCACAAGTAATTTATAATTTCACCTTATTGTGTTATTCTTTTCTTTTGGCTATTATCCTTCATATTTGGTGCTATTTATACCTTTGGGTAGTATTATGTCACCTCTAGGTGCTATTTTCATCTTTAGGTATCTTTCTTTACCTTAGGTTATGGTTATTTCATTATCAAATGTTATTTTCTACTTTTGCCTAATTTCTAAGTGATGATGATCATAATACAAAGTGTAGCCATTGACCAATAAAGCAAATCATGTCTGGTTTCTAGCATGTGGGTCATAGGTAGAGTCACCTTGTTCGTGTTCGTGTACAAATTTGGTGACAGTGTAATTTGGAGAAAAACACCAAAGCGAAAAACATTTAATTAAACCCACCATTAGTTTTGACAAGGTAGAAGTTGCTAGAAATTTGTCAATTAGGTCTAACCAAGTGGTAGTATCATGGAGTGTTCTAGGTGTTATTCTCATAAGTGACGTGACAAAGCTTTGAGCTTCAATAGAATCTAGTTTACCCTAGGTACAATCCTCAGAATGATGGAAGTGCCCAGAGGGTTTCCCTAGAAAATGTATTATGCATAGGGGCAAATAGCTTCTATAGAATCTAGTTTATCCTAGGTATCATCCTCAAAATGAGGGGAAGTGCCTAGTGGGTTTCACTAGAAAATGCATTGTGCATATGGACGAATATATCTATGTGTGTGTGTGTGTGTGTGTTTTAATTATATAACCTTTTTCTATTTATAGGTTGTAACTTGTCATTATTAATCTGATAGAAATGGAGTTGTTGTCAATGTCAACCCCTATGATAAAGCATTCATTCTATTGTCTTGGAATATCGCATGGTTAGTTGATCTTAAGTAAATGACCAAAGCTAGGTATAAGTCCATAGTCAATTTGATAAGCCCACCGCATTAACAAAGGGAAAATTATCAACCAAAAATAAAGATATGGTTGAAATACAAAGTAGGCTATACAATATCCCATAAATCCCTCCTAAAAGTTGGATCCCCTAATCATCTTAAGTAACCAATGTAGCCTCTACATTAAAACAAATTATTGACTTACTATAAAACCAACACGGACCCATCTTAAATACGGATCTAGCAAGTGCCAAGAGGGATCAAACCTCTCAAGACGTTAACCTCTTTTTAAGTGCAAAACTTAAAAAAAGGTTTACACCTCGAGAGATTTGATTCCTCTGAACTCTTAGTAGATATGGAGTTAAGATGGATTTATGCTAGTTTTGAACAACAAACTAATCAAAAGTTTTAACTACAAGAAACTTTTAATTTTCACTTATTTTGTATAATACATCAAATTAGTTTTGTTATTAATATTTTTAATGATCTTTCTCTCTCTCTCTCTCTCTCTATTAATATATATATAAACACACCCATATATCATGAATTATCGTTGTTATTAATACTTTTTCAAATGTTACATGTCAACTCCATATTAGACATTGACGAAATTACAAATCTCTATCCTACTTTGAATTAGAAAGAAATTATTAATGGAATAAGAACCCCCCTCTCTCTCTCATTAAACTAAACTCTATATTAAGAATGGAATAAATTACACATCTCCCTCAATAAAAAGTGAAAATATAAATAAATAAACCAAAAAAAAAAAAACATTTTTCTCTATATAAAGTTGATATAAAATTATGTTATTTATAGCCTCGAGGGTTAGCTCAATTGGTTGAATTGCCATTGTTAAAGTTCCTTTGCTATTTGGAGGTCACGGGTTCAATTCTCTCGACACTCTCAGGGTCAGGCTCTGTGGTTGAGCCGACAAGAAGTGATCTCTTGATAGATTTGCCTAGTACAAGTATTTTGTGGACGTGGCAGTCACCGACCTCCGAGGTTTATGAACCCCATAGATAATTTAAAAAAATTATGTTATTTATATTTGATAGTAAAATATTTTTTGTTATTAATATATTTTTGGTTTAAATGTTACATGTCAATTGAACATAGAATGAATTATACATCATGTAGTATCAATAATATTATTTTTACATGTCATTTATCAACTCCATATTAAGTAGTGAAGGAATTACATATCTCCCTCTCATACTAAAAAGTAAATTAATCTTTTGTCATTCAGTTACTTTATCTCTCCATATAAAGTTTGATGTAAAATTAAGGTGGAAATTGAAGTATTTTATTTATGGCCGATATTGATTTTTTTTGTTATTAGTATTTTTATTTATTTGTTAACATAAGTATTATTTTATTATTTTTGAATGTAATGTTATATGACAAAATCTCTCTCATACTAGGCTGTAGAGTGTCAGTGCAATCAAATCCACTTAGACTCCTCAATGACAAACCAAAATTCCTAACCCCAAAAAAACTTCGTATAATGTGTGCCATGAACTATGGTATTCTAATCAAGAAAAGTGACTCTAATTTAGCCTTTTTTGAAAGAGATTAATAAAAGTTTTCATTGAAAATTAATAGAAATAATTTAAAATATGCTTTGGGATCAGTGCAAGCCCATGGGAGCAGCTTAATTGGCGATTTCCCTGCTATGAAGTATTATGTAAACCATGAGATTCAAGGTTCAAATCCTCGTGTGTCAAACCAACAAAAAATGCTTGGGATCATTGTTGAGTGGTAAAATAAGATAGATTATTTTCCATGCAAACCACTCACACAAGTCCCTAACACACATGCTCAAGGTGAGATGTGATATGTAGTTAGGTAGTATTCCTCATTGAGATTTGAAGAAAGATATAATATAGCACTTTAAAAATTTAATCATGAAACTTTATGAAATAATAACATATTATTTCTAATTCCCACGGGGCTTTGGATTTACAATGAATGGGTGCATTGTTAAGGCACTCATTGCAAAAAGGTCACCGGTTTCAAATCCCTTGTGGGCGTTAGCCTATCCAAAAAACATATTATTTCTAATAAATATTGTAACCATCAAGTTAATAGTTGATTGTATCCAATAAGAAAACATATCATTATAAAAAATAATTTGTTGAAGCTTATAGTAGCCTCGGAAGGTCTTTTGCATAGTCTTGGTGTATTAGCATGTGGAAAATGATTTATTGTCTCTTTAGGTGCTTGCTTGGTGGAGTAAGTAATTTATGTCTTCTTTCCTAAGTCTAAATTAGGAAAAGTACAATAATTAAAGTCAATTAATTATTGCGGACTATTAAGGCATTTTCTAAAGATAAATAATTTAATTATTTAAATGACTTAGAAATGATCTCAACCATTGATCTCCAAGATCTTCTATAAGGGAGATTAAGGTTAGGGAGAATCTTATAAAAAGAAGCCTAAGGAAGAGGTGAAGACGCAAGAGAGGAGACACAACAGAAGAAAGCAATTTTCTCTAGTGTAAGTGGCTTACCAAAAGCAGAAAGGAGAAAGAGTAGAAGAGGATTCGAGGGCATATCTAGGAGGTCGAATTGCTAGAGATTGCAAGGCCAAGTTGTTGAAGAGAGAGGCAAGTCGATTTGATTGGAGAAGCCGATTTGCCAAGGCTAAATTTCCTGAAGCGCAGTGGCTTGGAGAAGCCGATTTGCCAAGGCTAAATTTCCTGAAGCGCAGTGGCAGCTCAAAGGGAAGGCCCAGGGTCGATTTGTTGGCAAATTGCTGGTCCGAAATTCTCCAAGCCGAGTTCCTTCAAAGGTCGATTTCCAAGAGGCCAAATTCATCCAGTGGGGGCCAAGTTACAGGTTCCAGTGAATGTATTTTTCTTTGTAATTCTCTATGGGTCGAAAACCCTTATTTTCCAAATTAATGAATGAACAGAGAATTGTTGTGGGTATTTATCTGGTGCAATGTGTGATTGATCTCTCCTAATTTTTATTTTCCACTGCTTATATTTCTAGAGGTTAAAATACAAGTGATATTATTTTTCGGTAACTCAGAATTTAAATAAAATTGTTGGGATTAAATTATTATTATTACTATTATCCAATTTTAAGGTCACAGCCAAGCGAGACACCAAATTGGTGTATGAGACCCCTTTGTTTGTGGGACAAGGGACCCACCTCTGCGCAGCGATTTGATTGCTAAATCTACAAAGGCATGCATACTCTACCCCCCTTTGGTTTTGAACCTGTGACCTCTTAGGAGGAAATACATGATCTTAACCATTAGGCCTACTCAAGCTGTATTTGGAGAAAATAAATCTGGGCTGGTATTAAGAGATTTAACATAATTGTCCTTTGCTACCCACTCAGACATGACATGAGTTATGTGTTCAATGTGGCTAACCATACTTCTGCAGTAAACTGTCGAGGGTGCACCTCATTGAACTGGATGTAGCTAATTATCCATGCACCCACCCTGGCTAGCAACAGTGTTGACAAAGCTAGATGGGATATCTGCAATGTGATCTTAAGAGAGGATAGGAAGAACCAGCTGAAAATGTAGCATGGAACAGATAAAGTAAGGAAGAATGACTAATGGGATAGAAGAAAAGGAGAAGACATCCCATCAGACACATAGTAATACAGGAGAGAGAATAAGCCTCGTCGAAAGTTGAAACTGAGTTTGGAAATGGCAGCCACATAAAAATCACCAGCTTTACGTACTCTCCCTTCCGCACAAGTTGGCTCAACACCATATCCCAAGAGATAGAAGGAATATTTGAACTCTTATATTCACTGTGCAACTTTTTGTTTCATAGAATTAGCAATTTAAGACAAGCACCATGCACTCATAGTCTGTTCTCTCTGCTCCATCAAGTAATGATACAACGCTGTAAAATTGCTAGAGATGGAATCATTATATGCAGCCACCACCTGGATATCTGTCGAAATACCCTAATTTCTTGACTGTTCGACCTCCCTTTTCGAAATGTATGCCTTCTGTTGCTATTTTGAGTTTTCTTAATGCGTAATATGCCTTCACTCTGCGCGACTGCAGCCTTTTTATAGTTGATTCCCCTATTTACTTGCTGTCGTCGCAGTTACATTAGCATGATACTTCTTTTTTGGCTACATCAATGAGGCATTACTAATTTCTAACGTTTACTGACGGCCGTGCGTTTTTCATTCCTATGGTCAGCTACTCCCACTACAAGCCTAGACTTTCAATAATAAAAAATCATATGCTTCAAATAAAGATGCTCTTACTAACGGCTTAATGGACATGACGAAATGACAAAATGTTGTAACATCGACATCCTATGTTCCAATGCTAGCCTATCAAGGCATCAAAGCCAGGCATTGGTTAAAGCCCGCCCGCATGAGGGAGTGTGTTGGATGTGGCCATCTACGCTTCTACACCGAACCCTTATGGGTGCCCGGCGTTAAAAAAAAGGGGGGGCATGTGGCTGAATGGTAGATAAGCCCAGTGGCCAGGGCTAGGTCATTGGTTCCATTCCTATCATATCCAGTTTTCAACTATGTGTATATGAATGCATTAAAGATGAAAATGCAAAAGTAGAAATTGTACCACATTCGTGCCCATCTGGCCTTGCTCCACAGATTCGAATAAGAAACTCGGGGCGTCTCTATCATCTTGGCTTACCAAGCACCGATAACCAAGCACTGGTGTTAGGTGATCCGAAAATATACAGCGGTAGAGTGGTATCAAGTTACCATTCTTGGACATCTCCACAAATTTCACATAATCTGATCAAATTACCACTACCCATTAATATAATCAATCAAAAAAAGAGTTCAAATCTCAGGAAGCACATCACTGATGAAATTCTGAATTGAATAAAAGGGTACCTGATGATGAAGAAGGAAGAGAAAGAAGAGGATCAACCGCCGTTGTTGTGACGGTATCGGTGGCTTCGGTCGCAGACCGGGCGGCCACATGGCCCTTGGGAAAACATGAGCCCTGTTGACTCTGAAGGACCTTCAATTGCCTACTCCTGAGGGTGGAAGAAGAAGAAGCGAAGGGCAGAAGAGATTTGATATCGCTGCTCCTTGCTCTGCCATGACATGTTTGCCCAAAGGGAATCCGCATTAAGCATTCCATCTTAACAAAGTTGAATGCAAATCCTAATGGCCACTGTTCATTCAAATCAAAAGGATGACCCTATCCTTTTGTATTTCGTCAATAGGTCTATGTCGACCTATGTCTGTCTCTGGTAACGCAGCTCACTCAACGGGTTCGTTGGTTAAAAATCAGTAACTAAAATTGGGAGGAAATAAATCATAGAATTCCAATATGAAAGAATTTTAGCCGACAACCACAAGAATTACCCTGTATGACATAAGGACAGATGACAGATGTTTTCGAGAGCCTCTTTTTTAGCCGAAAACCACAGGAATTACCCTGTATGACATAAGGACAGATGACAGATGTTTTCGGGAGCCTCTTTTTTAACCATATGTCGTCATTACAGCAGATTATTGTATTCAATAAGATTTGAATTTCAATTTTCCCGGGCTTCATCCATCTCACTTACCATCAAACCACACATCGATGTACGTTCTCGATAGCTATGCGATTGGATACATATTCAATAAAAAGGATAACAATGGAATTGGACGCACGATCAATGAAAAGGGAGCGAATGTGGATCGAGCAGATAACAAAATTTTCAATGCATAAACAAGGACTCCAAGTCAAAATAGAGCCCTGATATTCTTAAACTTTGCCTTTTCCAGAAGGTCGCGTTTGACACGTGATTTATTTTCCATTTGTTTCTTTCAAAATGTGTTGTGATTGAATTATTCTAAAATTTAATATAAAGTTGTTTTTAATCATTTTTATTGGGGTTGTGGTGTACTTATTTTTATTTTTATATTATCCTGATTAAAATTTTGTTATAAGTATAGGATAGGGAATATTATAGTAAAAGGAATTTATTTCTTTTGCCAATGAGAAGTCTAACAAGAATCCATCTTAAACATGATGGTTTTAAAATAATATAAAAAATGATGGTTTTATAATAATTCAAAGGTTTTTTAATTGTGAAAAGTAATTTAGAGATTTTGTCTAATTATTATTCAATTATCAATTTAAAGGTTTCATCTAATTATTATTCAATTAGTTTTTCCAAAATTGATGAATATTATAATTTTTTATTGTATCAAATTTCAACAATGGGAGGGAAGTTTGTTATAAGATTAGATAGCCCCTAGCCATAGCACATTTTTAGCTTCTTTGCATAAGTAGTTGGGGTTGGAAATATGATTTCCTATATTTTCAAATTCCAATAATGGAGCAAAACTTGCTACAAGATTAGATGGCCCTTAGTGATAGTGTGTCCTTGGCTTCTCTGCACCAAGTGGTTGGAGTCAGAGTTTTGATTTCCTATGTTCTTAGATTCCAAAAAGTGACATTTGCTACAAGGTTAAATGGCCCATTGTCGTAGCATATCCTTAGCTTCTCAACATCAAGTGGTTGGAGTCCTCATGTTGGATTAACAAGTTATCTAGCTACGGATCTTTCAGAGAAAATGTAATTATGTCAATAGTGGAAGGTCAAGCAAGAGGTTGATTGGGAAATCAAACCAAGTAAAGGTGGTCCCAATTAGGTTGACGAGTGTGCAGGTTATGGCAAAAAAAGTAGAGTTGATGGTGCACCTAAGGTGATCAAATTTGGTTATGTCTTCCTTACCTTAGAATTGTATATAGAGAATCATATGGATTAATATATAACCATGATATGTGCGTTATCCATTGTATGTTGGGCTATGCTCACTTATACGTAAATGTTGTAATTGTGTATATCGACACCACCTTTTCTTGGAATATATTCTTATTTTCTTTTGTGATTCTCTAGTTCTCCAACATGGTTTCATAGTTATTAGTTTGAGAACCTATATATTGTCTACAAGTTGCTTTTAAGGCCGTCACTTGCATACATGTCCCTATCGAGTCAAAATTTTCCAATAAATTGACATAGGTGTCAACTTGCATACTAGATTAGGGTTTTACAAAGTGATTATACGTTCTAAGCAAGAATTTGTGGTTTTGAATGGACATAACTATGGCATGTGGACAAGGTGTGGAAATGTTGTTAAAGAGTAAAGTTCTTTCGTAGTTTATGAAAACTGTGGTTTCAGACCTGAGGATGAACATGAAAAGTTCAATGTCAGGGCAAGATTGTAGAAGTCGTAATGCCCTATATTTCCAAGGAGATTCACTTTCATACAAGTGGAATCATTGATTCAAATCAACTCTAGAATAAGATGGAAACCTTGTTTGATAAGGTCTATGAAAATCAAGGTATGTGGATTGAAAAAGAGTTGATCTCTCTCAACCCTCTCTCCTTTGATGGGATTGAAGACTATTTGGCTTGCATGAAGTAGTTCCAATAAATATTTGGTAAATGTGGAAAGGATTTTTAAAAAAAGATGGACATCTAATAAAAATGATCTTAATGAATCTAATGATGTACATTATTATGTTTTATGTTCAACTTTTTGTGCTAGTTGGCCTTCTATAAAGAAGATGATAAGAACTATTGTATGATTCATTCTATGCTTTGCTAATTAGGACACAAGAAAACTTGTTTTATGAACGTAAACTTGAGAATAAGCAACAAGACTACTATTTGAAGACAAAGATCAATACAACCATAGAGAAAGAGGCTAAGAATATAATCAAGAGAAAGATCATAGAGGTTACCAAGATAAGGATTTGTCAACCAAATCAACTAGAAGAGTCTTAATGATCAATGATTGGCTAAAAAATGTAATAAGAAGAAGAATTGTCAATATGAAAGGCAAGACACGTCAAGAAGGTTTGCTAGAAGAAGAGCAAAGATCTTGAGTATAAGGTTAAAATGCTTGGAGGTGAGGTGTCCACTAGTCGATTGATCAATCTACAACATCGACTATTAAAAGGTAAGGGAGATAACTACACATCCTCCATTAGTACTGCTCAATGATTGTATGCTCACACTTTCAAAATTGAATGGATGGTAGACTCTGATTCCACTCATCGTATGGCTAAGAATGCTTCTCTTTCTTCATTAAGTAAAACTACAAAAGAATAAATGTTTGTTGCAGATGACTATGCACCCACTATTGCCCATTGTGCGAAGGATGAATGTCAAAATGGTGTGATCATTGATGTTTATCATATATCAAGTTCGAGTGCAAATTTGTTGTTTGTACCCGAACTAATTCAAATTGGTAAGAAATTTAAATCCTAGGTTGATAAGTTTGTTGTGAAGGATATTGACAATGACTTTATTGTTGTTAAGGATATTCTTGGCCCTAAAGATAGGCTTTATAACTTCTACAATTTCCCTAATTAGGATTATCAACCAAATCATAGCCAAGACCAATGACCATAATAGAATTTGGCATATTTGAATTTCTAAAGTATGGAATTAATGATGAAGTTTAATATGGTTAATGGGCTACCAAGGATGGTGCCTTCAAATGGTGTACGCAAAGGGTGTGTAATTAATAAGCATCACTAGTTTACAATTGATGTTGTAAAGCATTGGAGAGAGAACACCAGTTGGAACTTATCCCTACTTACCTTTTTACATTGAATCAACAATAATTAGCCAATGCATGGTATGTTTTGACCTTTATTGATGATCTTCCAAAGATATTTTTTTTCAAGAAAAAGGATCGTGTCTTTGAAAAGTCAAGTAACACTAAATTTGGAAACGACGACCACATTAAAATCGACATCTTTACTTATTCTCCCTTCTACACAAGTTGACTCGACACCATGTCCCATATTTTTTTTATATATGTTTAGACTAATCTAAGTGCCCACGAGGGATTTGAATCGGTGACCTATCACAAGGAGTGCCTTAACAGTGCACCCATTCACCGTCAATCCAAAGCCCCATGGGCTCACCATGTCCCATATTAAGAAGTAAGCTATGAGCTCATATATTCACTGTGCAACCTTTTGTTTCATAGAATTATATATTTAACATAAGCACAATGCACTCATAATATATCCATCTTTTCTTTCTGTAGAAAAACGACGCGTAATTTTATTCATTAGAGAAGAAAATAATTACATTTTGCATATGCATAAACGCATTCCAAAAAAACAAACTGAGATAATGACAATCACCATTCAAAAAAACCTAGAAGGGCCAGCATGAAAGCCATGGAGAAAAAAATTGATCCAGGCAATAAAGTAAACCCTAGGGGCCGCACATACAAACACACCCACAGGCAACCATAAGTACAAAATGGGTCTAAAGACCCTTGCAAAAATTTATCCTAAAAGGGGCAAAAAACAACCCACAGAAGGCTAGTCGTAGAACCCCAAGTGGCAAGATGAGGAGTCCTCATAGAATAATAAATAGGGCCCACAACCGTGTAATCCATACAAACTATGCCTAATACTGGGTATCCAACAATAGACGAACAGGGAAACAAACCCTAGCACAGCCAATGGCCAAAACCATGGTGAGCAGAAGCATAGGAGCCATCTAAGCAAGAGCATCGATTGTGACAAATGAGAAGGGCGAAGAGGTGATGGCAAGATCAATCAAAGCCCTAATAGACTGAGCAACAACGGGCGAAGGCCAAGGACAATGGAAACAACAAGGAACTTGTAGGGGAAAAACCACAGCGAAAGCACAAATGCCCAAACACACCGAGAAACTAATGAGAACACCAACAAAGATGATGGGGATGCATCTGCAAAAGAAAACCGCGGCTACAAATGAATGGAGGAACAAACTAGGGGGTAGGCAACTAGGGTTCCAACCACCAAGCCCCCCACTCCCTCAACTTATCTCATTCCATAATCTATCCTTCTTGCTCCCTCAATTAATGATATAAGGTTATAAAATAGATAGAGGTAAAATGTGCACATGTAGCTACCACCTAGATATCCATAGCCAAAACGTGTTTCTATCTCAAGAGGCTTTCCAAAAATGATACAAATATGATAAATGCAAAGCCTCCAAGTGAGGTCACAAAATCTTTCACCATTCAATACACATCCAGAAAATCGAAATTCATAACACCTTGAAGGATCATGCATGTTGGTAGTGGTGGTAGTTGCAAGGGAAATCATTTTTGATCTCAATGGAAAACAAGAAGCTTCCTTCGAATGGGGGTTGGGTGTAGCCACTAATAACAAGGTTGAAACCCTTACCTTATTCCAAGTGAAACATTGAACTCCAAGCAAAGGAAAAACATCATAATCATTGGACACTCGACTATAATAATGGGACTTACACATAGGTCATCCATTCCATTAGATTGAATGCTTGCTCATCCTATACATTGAGTCCATAAAAGAGCTTCATCATTTTGAGACATCGGAATTCCATCATGTGTTGAGGAAACATAATAAGTTAGCAGATCAATTAGCTAACTCAACATCTCATATGGATGAAGGAAGTCTTAAGAGCAAAAGTGGGCTATCCATTAAACCCATTCCTCAAGGTTATACTAATGACATTTCAAAACAATTTCATGCTCTCCATGTATCTCTAGATGAGGTAGTGTGGAGTTAATTCACATGAGCAAAAAGCAATGAGGATGCCTAAAAGTGGTCTCCTCGCATACTTTGAACATACTATGATTCATCCCTTTGAAGAATGGAAAGACATAAATCTGCTAGTAGATGGAATAATGGGACCTACTGCAATTAGGAAAGGAAGTTTCGTGGGATGCATGTCAATTTAGCAACTAATGTGGGTTTGCAATCCCTGGTGAATGTTCCTTTGCTTATTTCACTTGATCTCTTGGTAAGTATTGGCATCTTCAAATCCTCTCCCTCTAAGATTATCAGTATAATTCTCAATCTTGAAGTGGTTCACAATTTTGATTTGGGTCTACAGTATGATTTAAAGGGGACAATCTCATCTAGGTTTGGGTGTCCTATTTGGCAATCTGTTCGAGTACCTTTGTACGCACCCTGCTCATACGTGAATTTGGTAAGCCAAATTTCCTTTTGGCCTCTCATTCTAGGCAATGAGGAAGTGTTTAAATGGAAGGGCTTCAAGGTTGTTTTGTATTATTTGGATAGGATTCTTGGTAGTTGTGTGTGAAATTTGGGATATATGGAAAACCCTAGTAACTTAATGCACTAAGGGAATAATAATTGCCGAGAAATCCTTGAGTTGAAAAGGATTCTCAAAAGGCACGAGAGTCCTATTTCTAATAACAAGACCTCTCTTTTCTCTGTCACTTCCAAATTACATGAGAACCAACTAACCCACAATAAGGAGTAGACTTTTCTAATGTATATGATTTGGAACAAAGGTCTAAACATTGAGTTAAACATTCTTAAACAATTGATTTCTCTTCACAACAGGTCTTCACAATCTATGGCTTTAGGTCTTGACAATCCATGGCTACAAACATTGGATTATTTATGGGATCGGCATTGAAAAAGATGAAATAAAAAAACAAACATTATTATAATTGTGTGAAGATGTGGAGATGAAAATGTAAGAGTTAGATATATAATATGATTGATATTAAAAAAAAAATTATAAAATATATAGTAGCAAGAGCATATAAAATATATGCTAGTAAAAAATTTTATTAATAAAAAATGATCTATTTTCAAAGGAGTTGGATTCAAATGATGGAGAGTTGAACTAGGTCAATTATAGTGAAAACCAACCGCTAAGCTATAAGAGAAACTTGAAGTAATGATTGAATATGGTAGTGATGGAATGTGGTAGCACTCTCATGAGCTAGACTTTAACTCGATATGGTTTGCAAGCTATCAAATCAAGTCAGGAGTTTTCCTCGACAATTGTGGTAGTAATAATGGTATATTTCACCCAATACAAAAATAAATAAATAATTATCCATTTTCTATTAAAAAAACAACGTAAATAGCTATTTGTTTTATGTAAAAAAAAAAAATAATAAATAAATAAATAATCGTGCTTGTTGGCCTACAACACTGCCCAACCAAAAACCTCCAAGGAACACAGCATTTCGTTTATTTCATGAAAACCAGCCTGATAACATGTCCAATTAGGCGGCTACCACAATCGCTTCCTACATTATTGGGACTTCTTATGGTCATGCAATGGCTACATTTGACGTTAATGCAAGGCAGCTCACTCTTCTCCCCTTCATGAACTAGCAGGTGCATCGCTGCCATTTGAAAATGGAAACCAGTATCTCTCATATATGTAATTGTGTGAGGAACTCCTATCATAAATTATGACTGTTGTCAAACGCCCTTTTGTTTCTAAGAATTAATGTTCCCAACGGTATGAGAATGATCCCTTTACTTTGGACAAGTAGGCAACAGGCCTACAACATGGTAGTCACAATACAAAGAATGACCTCTTAAAAGTTTGTGTCTACTGCGGCTACACTGATTTTCTCTACAGCACTTCTAACATACAGTTATACAAATAGCATACAACTGTTCAAGTGCACCATGCGCTTGATAGCATGGACAGTGACATTGAAGGATAGTTCAATACGTTATCAACATAATGGCATTTGTGCCAAGGTTAATATAAACTGCTAATTTCTCTCTTCATGGGACACATTTTACTTTTGCAGCAGACTGAACTAGTGCTACCATTACTATTTATCCTTCACTGCATATTAAATTTCACAAAGATCAGAACCAGGGCTTTTGCATGACTACTGCCTTTTTATACCCGAATCCCAATTCCCCACTCTACCTACTTTTGTTGCAGTTACTTGAGTAGGATACTTCCTTTTCAGTTGCCTAAATGAGACATTACCAATTTCTAACTTTTCCTCCAGCCATGTGTTTTTCATTTCCATGGGTTAACTACAGCCACTACAAGCCTAGATTTTTAATATTAACAAATCAAATGTTTCACGTAAAGATGTTCTGATAAAAAGTTTGACAGACGTCACGGGATGACAAAATATATTAACAGGCAAGTCATAGGTTCAATTGCTAGCCTATCCAGTTTTCAACTTGGTATCAAAGCCAGGCATTGGCAAAAATCTGGCATGAGTGTGTTGGTTGTGGCAATCCACCCTTTTACACTGAACCCTTAAGGGTGCCCGACATTTAAAAAAAGGAGCATGTATGGTAAGAATCCCAATAGTCAGGAATAGGTTTTGGGTTCAAATCCTATCATGTCCATCGTTGACAATGTGCATATGGATGCATTGAATATGAAAATGCAAATGTAGAAAGTGTTACCACGTTGATGCTCTTACGACCTTGCTCCACAAACTCGAATAAAAAACTCGGGGCCTCCCTATCATCTTGGCTCACTAAACATCGATAGCAAGCATTGGTGTCAAGTGATCCAAAAATATACAGCGGTAGAGTGGTATCAAGTTACCATCCTTGGACATCTCCACGAACTTCACATAATCTAATGGAATGGCCCTACCAGTTAATGTATGTAATCACTCATAAAAAAAAAAAAAAAAAAAAAAAAAAAAAAAAAAAAAAAAAAAAAAAAAAAAAAAAAAAAAAAAAAAAAAAAAATATTATATATTATATATATTATATATATATAATTCAAATTTCTGGAGGCCACAACACTAAAAAAATACCAAATTGAATAAAATAGTACCTGATGAAGAAACAAGATGAGAAGGAAGAGGATCATCCGCCATTTCTGTGAGGGCACTGGTGGCCCCTGCCACAGAACGGATGGCCACATGACGTTTAGGAGAAGAACATGAGCGCTGCTGATTCTCAATGGCCTTCATTTGCATTCTCCTAAATGTGGGCCTAGAAGAGGGCACAAGAGATTTGATACTGGTACGGCTCAGTCTGCGATGACATGCATGCCCAAATGGAATCAGCATCAGGCATTCCATCTTAACCGGCTAGAATGCAAATGTGAATGGTTCAAATCGAATGGACAGCCTTATCCTTTTGTATTTCATCTGTCGGTCTCCGCGCCCTCCTGTTAAAACCTAGCTCACTCGACTGGCCCGTTTGTTAAAAATCAGCTACAGAAAAGAGGAACAAATGATCGGACTGCAGATGATCCCTGTATGTTCCTACTTTCAAGTTCCAACCACAAAAATGGAAATTATCCCAGTCAAATGTGGAGTATCTTTCAGAAAGCGATGGAATTGGCTGCATAATCAACGAAAACTTAGAAGCATTGTGGAACGCAATGAGATGCCGCATAGATAACATTAATTTATTGCTCATTTGTGTTTTTGACATTATGTCTACATTAACTTTAGACACAGACTTTAGTTTTTTCATGTACTCTCTTAAGTAGTGCATCAATGTTCTAACTTTGTTACATTTAAAAGTCAAAATAAAGTTGTTTGCACTTAAGTTCGTCCTAAGTGCAGTAGCATTGTCCAACATTACAAATTGGTTAGGATGGAAGATTTTTGGTTGGAATTTTGTAAAAAAAAATTAGAATGTCAGAGTGTTTGAATGGTTTTTTTTTTTTTTTTTTTTTTTTTTTTTGGTGGAAATGTATTTAACATTATCAAGAACTCTAGGGTAGCTAGGATTTTGAAATTTAACACTATAATCTAAATCTTCAAAAAGGGCCAAATTTTATCATAATTTTACAAAAAAAAACAATTATTTTATTTTCCAAACTAATTTATGAACACTTTAAACTATAATTGTATCTTTATTACAATGTGACAAGACATTCTTTTAAAAGTAGAGACACCTTTGTATTAGTTATCTTGATTATATTAATTTTTCTTTAATTCTTATTAAGAATTAAAAAAAATTATTCCTTAATTTTACTCATAGTACAAATAAATAAATTAATAAATAATATATATATAATAAATATATATATATATTATATATATATATAATTATATATTATATATATTATATAATATATAAAAAAAGGCTTTGGTTCTTTGTTCTTCATTCTAAATCCAAAGGTATAACCAATTTCAAACATTCTCGAGGTTGTGTGGTGCAAGCGGACTAACCACAACAAAGAGTTTATTCGTTTAATATTATATCTAAATAAGTTAAATGTTTTATTCTTATATTTATATATGTGGGGTATTTTTAGTATAAATTATAATAATTTGTTTTTAATATATTATTAATTTAAACTAAATTTCCATATTGTGGAAAAAGTGGACTTTGGTAGTTTTGTTTGATTATGAAATGATTTTAATTTCAAAAATAAATATTAAAATTTTAAAATAATTTTAATTTTAATTTTCTATAACGTTGAATTTAATAGATTAAGAAGATTTTGTAACAAAATTAAATAGTTTTTAGTCATATCGTATTTTGTTATAAAATTAGTTATATTATATTTTTTATTTCTCTATTCATGTTGTTAGTATTTTTTATGGAACAAAATGTCTGTCTTATTTCCAATTCTTTTTTAGGCAATCAATGAAATTATATTGACAATAGAAGGTCCATTAGGGAATCCATTGGGTCGTTACACCAACAAGGAGTCATTGCTAAGTCCCCTAATGTGTAAGTTGAGGCATAAAAGTTGGGGGTCTTGGAACACCTAACCTGATTAAAGTTGACTATTTCTTCCTTATCTTATGGGAGTTAGTTGGGTTTTGAACTATATATAAGCAATCTTATGAAATAGTCTATCATCACGATATGTGCGTTGTCCATTAATATAGAGCTATATTTACTTGTGATGTAATGTTATATCAGTGTACAACAACACCATCTCTTCTTAGAATTCATTTTTATTCACTTATGTAAATCTTTAGTTCTTTGCCATGGTAATAAAACCATTGGTTTGAGACCCCATTGTGTTTTGCAAGTCACTTTAGAGGTTATCACTTGCTTATACACTTTTGTAGAGTTAGATCTCTCTAGAAAATTGACACAAGTTTCAACTTACATATTAGGCTTTTTCATAATGATTGTAAGTCTTAAGAAAAAACTCATGGTTTCAAATCATCGTCGCTACGATATATGGGCATAAGATATGGAAACAATATTTAAAGAGTAAAGCTCTTTAGCAAGGTACAAAAATCACATTTTCGAACCCTAAGGATGAGCGTGAGAACTTCATTATTAATGGGAAGAAGGATGTAGGAGCCACATTGACCTACATTGCTGAGAGGATCAAGTTTCACACAATAAGATTGATGGTTTGGATTAGACCTAGAAAGAGTTGAAGGCAATGTTTGACAAGATCAACAAAAGTTTGGTTATTCAAATTGAGAAAGTATTGAGGTCTCTTAATCCTCTTTTATTTGATGGGATTGATGATTATTTGGTTCACGCAAAAGAGCTTAAGTTAAAATTGGGGGAATGTGGAAAGGGTTTTTTTTTAAGAAAGGAACCAACTTATAACCATAATCTTGATGTATTTCATTTCACCCTATGATGTGTTATGTTTAACATTCTGAGCTAATGGCCCTTCCATGAAAAGAATATGGTGAGGATTATGCCTTTGACTTTGTTTATGGTTTTTCAATTAGGGCATAAGAACAGTTGCTTGATGAAGAGTAAGCAATAGGTCCATCTCCTTAAAAGAAAAGGTTACCATGATAAGAGTTGTGTCAACTAGATTGATTACAAGAAGCAAGATTATTAGCCATTAAATAAGAAAGGTAAGACAAAAAAGACTTTCCAATACTATGGAAAGACGTGATATATTGAGTAAGGATGTTAAAAGAAGACTATAGATCTTGAGGATAATATTAAGAAGCTTGAAGTGAGTCGTTAACTAGTTGACTAATCAACCTACATCATATACTTTTAAAAGGTAAGAGATATAACTACACTTTCTCCATTAGTACATCTTAAGCATTGTATACTTACTCTTCCAAGAATGAAACAATAGCCAACTCTAGTTATACCCATCATTTTGTTAAGAATGTCCCTCTTTTATTCATTAAGTAAAGCAATATAAGAAGAATTATTTATCACAAATGATTATACATTCACTATGGTTGGTTGTGGTAGGATTGAATCTCGTAATGGTGTGACAATTGGTGCTTAACCTGTACTAAATTTGAGTGCATATTTTTCATCTATACCCCAACTAATTCAAACTAACAAGAAGGTTGAATTCTAGCTTGATAAGTTTGTTATGAAGAATATTGTAACATCCCCGGACTCTTGTTGGGCAACATTACTACAACCACATTACTTCAAGACACTCAATTTATCCGTGAAAGTGTAAACCTTAGCCCTACCACAACTATCTCTACACCTAGCAGTACCTGGTTTTTGTGAATGCAAATGTAAAATGCTTGTGATACAAATTTTAACACATATAAAAATAATTATAACATTGCATAACGAAATACAAAGGAAGTTATAATTATAATACAAAACCCTGAGACTAGGGTTTCAACAATAAATCCATAAATCAACCAATAAACATCATTATAAACACTTATTTGTTTAAAAGAGCAACTAGTTGCGTAGCCCACTCCATGGAAAAGAGTATAGGGGGTTGTGCAACTCCATGGCAACAAGCAATGGGTGTGGTGTTTGGTGTTTGGGAAGAAGGAACCTAGGGCCCCATGTGGATTCAAGGAGGGGTCACATGGTGAGGAGTATCCATGCATTATAAAGATACTTATAGAGCCATTATCCATCCATCCTCAACATTTTTTTCACTTGGGAATTGCCTATCAATATTCCTCGTCATTATTCCTCATTATTTTATTACCTCACCATCATCTATATTCAGGATCCATTTTCATGGTAGGAGGTAGATAGTAGTTTTGGGGTTATGTACCAATTGGTGAACCTAGTGTGGGGGTTCTGGAACTGATTGGGGATTTCTAGTCGGTGAGTCCTCTGCTAGGATTCTGGAATAGACTGGAGTGTTGGTGACCAGTTGGTGAGCCCTAGAAGGTGAGCATCACAAAGGGATTAACAAGTCCCAAAGAAGGGTGTGACACTTGGGTTCTAGAGCTAACCAAGTGAGTTATGGCCTAGAAGGGTGCCTGGAAGCTTTGGAAGCAGCATGAGCTGCTGGAGTCCTATTGCTGAGAAGTTCCTAGCTAGCCGTAAGGCGCCCTTAAAGGTGACCATTGCAAAGGGACTAGCAGGTCTTGGAGAAGGGTATGCCACATTGGCACAGGTTCAAGGAAGCATATAACAATGATTGGAGTCTTTTTGGGTTGGTGCCTTGGCCATGGATATGTTATTTTTATCGTTTTACCATTGCTTGTGGAGTTGCGGCCCCAGCTTGGGGTGACAAATGGTTAAGACTAATAAACCACGAGGTCTATAGCTAGGTGGAATGTGGAAAGTAAACAACTAGTTTGTCTTTTATGTAGCTAAGTGTTTTATCTAATGTGTATTGATTGATTTATGGATTTGTGGTTGAAACCCTAGTCTCAGGGTTTTGTATTATAACTATAACTTCCTTTGTGTTTCGTTGTGCAATGTTTTAATTCTAACATCACCCCTTACCCAATGCTCAAGGTAGGTGTTGGTCACTATGCATACTCAATCTCCAAGGTACCGTTATGGGGTATAAAAATTTTGACCTCTTCCAAATCCACTAAACTCGAATTTGACTATCACCATTGCATCCATCTTGTCAGAACAAATCTGGCGATATAAATTTTACCTCAATCTGAATGTTGGATTGTAAGATATTGCCTCACAAAGATTACGCCTTGCCACTCCATCTAGATACCACGTGGAAGTCTGTCATTGGCTTATGTGGTAGTCAACCCTTGAACCAGTCGAGGTTGGCCTCTTCCTCTTACCTACCCAACTCTTTCCTTATCTCGTCGTCTAACATTTCTAGGGTCCCTGTGGCGGGCTAACCTATTAGGTGGGACCGCTTCCCCAATGAAAAAGGGCTTGCATGGAAACTAGCCTAGCCGACCTTACATCATCTCGTCGGTTCCTTCCCGATGTATTTGTTTCCTCTCTCCAAAATTTATAGGGTGACGACGAGTGACATCATCTCGCTTTGGCCTTCCCGACGATTCCTCAAGTGTGTCCCTCATTTCTTCTAGGATATAATTTCTAGGCAACCTGGTCAGTGGGCCACCCTTTTGGCCAATGGTATGAGTGTTGGGCACCCATCACCCTGCCAACATACCCTAGTGCTCTAACTAGGTGCCTTCAGTTGTACCTTCCTTTTATTAATCTAGGTGGGGTCAGACCCTCACACATTCCTCACTTCGGTTGGTGCTTGTGGTGGCTCTACCACATCCTCCTACTTAGTCCACCCCACTCTCATCTTCCTACACCCTTGCAAATATTTTGGGGTGAGCCCAATAGGCTGACCTGTTAGGGGGGTCCACCTCTGACCAATAGCATGACCGTTGGGTTGTCGTGTCATCGAGCTCATCTTTGTTGTCGTCATCCTACCATCTTTTCATTTGTCACAACTAACTTCTTCAAGTATTCACCTCCTTCCCATGTTGATATCCTCGTCTAATCACCATGTTGCACCTCCTCAACAATTAATCTACGAATTCCAAGTTTAGGGTTTACCTTTCATAGGTAGGATGGATTGCACTATAAGTCTAAGGCTTGCCTCCTTTCTTCGAATCAAGTTTGCACTTGAATTCTGCCAGGGCTCAATGAAGGGATCCTTGCCCTGCCTAATGCAATGTATGGGATTGGGACCTCAGTGATTGACATGATAGTTTTTTCCAGCCCTGAGCCAATCTCTTTCGGTTGGTCGTTTTGACCATGGTTCTACCTCAGGGGTTCTATGAAGTCTGGCACCAGTGTTCGATGTTAGTGGTAATGGTTTACTAAGCGCCCTACAGTTGTACCCCTCCTGCTATTGCGTGAAGGCCACTCCCATGAGCTCATGGGCATTCAAAATTCCCCGTGTCAAACTAGATAATTTCTTGGTGTGCTGGCATAGGTGCTCCTACAACTGCACTCTATTGTGAACCTGCGGTGAACTCTTAAAGGGCTTCACTTCTCTCACTACCGCCAAGGGCTCTAGAGCCCTTAATAAGCTTGCAAGCAGCTCCATGGTGCTATGCAGAACCATTCAGTGTCTAATCGACCACTCCAGGCAGTTAGTGGGGTTCCTAAAAACAAAAGGTTGACTAAGCCTTGATGCAAGGGATACATGTATCCATGTACTTAAGAGGAAATAACTCCTCCAACGTTAAAGAAACACTACCTATGTAGAATCACAAGCTTGTAAATAAGTGAATAGGTATATATGAGAACACTTAGAACCTGCTAAGCAGGAAATCTCCCATGTAATATTTTATTATTAATAAAAAGGGCTCCTTCTTCCTATTTCGAGGTTGTAATCTAGGTCCTTGTGGATCATGTAACGTGTATTATTGTATTAATGTGATTTATATCTGTGTGATTTCAACGTAGTGTTACAGCATAGTCCTAGTTATCATGTAGTTCATTACACATTCCATGCATCATATATTTTATGAACAACACTAGTAAGAAAATCACATAGTATTTCATTCCAGTCTGAAAGCACACACTCGATGGATTAATTTAACAATTATATTCATCTCAGGGATGCAAGATTTTACATACATGATTTCATCACAACATCAAGTGTCGTTTCAAATAGAAATGCAATCACATACTCAGTAAATTAAAAGCATTGTCACAGTCCAAAAATCCATAGCCATTTCAACCATAAATGTAAGGGCACAATAATAACAATAATAATCCATAAGCCATTCCATAACAATAATAATGTGAGGGCACAATAATAACAATAGTGGGCTTCTATGGGGCACAATAATAACAATATGGCGACTACATGGGACACAACAATAACAATATGGGGGTTACACTACTATTATAGGGACCTAACATCAACTCATATGAGATCTCAAGAGGAGTTGTTTATAAAGAAAATGGCAATTTTGGTAAAGTAATATTTGGTGATGATAGTGTTTCTGAAGTGAAAGGGAAAGGCATAGTCTATTATCATTGCATGGAAAGAAGTTAATTGAGGATACTTTGTTGACACCGGCATTGAAGAAGAACCTACTTTATGTAGGACATATGATGGAGAAACATTGCAAGTTAGTGTTTGATAATAAATAATTCTTAATCATGGATAAGTTTAATCAAAATGCAGTTTTAGCAAGAGGCGAAATGATTGAAAACATATTTTCCAAGCTCTCCTTTGATTCGCGTAATTCACAAAGTTTGAAAGCAAAAAAATAATCAAATAGTGAGATTTGGCACTTAAGGTTGGGACCTCTGAATTTTCAGAGTTTGGTGTTGCTGAGAAAGCAAAACATGGTGAATGGTCTTCCTTATATTAAGATGGATGATAAAGTATGTGAAGGATGTAGTTTTAGGAAACAACATAGGGAAAGTTTCTAAAATAGAGCATGGGAGGCTAGAGAACATCTAGTGTTGGTGCATTCATATTTGTGTGGTCTAATGGAGACTGTCTCTTTTGGAAAGGCACATTATTTTCACACTTTCATTGATGATTATTCCAGGAAGACTTGGGTGTATTTTTTGTAGAAGAAGTCTGAAGTGTTTTCTCATTTTATTGAGTCTGATGATTTAGTTGAAAAGAAAATTGGTTTGAAAATTCTCACCCTAAGAATAGATAATGGGGAAAAATACAAGTCAAATGAGTTTTTGAACTATTGTAGGTAGAATGGAATAAAGTGAGAGCTTACCAATTCACACTCTCCTCAACAAAATGGCGTTGCAGAGAGGAAAAATAGGACCATAGTTGAAAATGGCCAGAAGGATGTTAAAAATAGTCCCTTGGAAATGAGCTTTGGGCTGAAGTAGTGCACACAATAGTATACGCTCTTAACCGATGTCCTACAAAAGCAGTGTCGAATTTGACTCTATAAGAAACATGGTAAGGGTACAAACCAAGAGTTTCACATATGAATTATTTTTTTTGTACTGCATATGCACATGTTCCTAAGGAAAAGAGGAAGAAATTTGATGATAAGAGTGTGAAGTGTATCGTTATTGTATATAGTACTGAAACTATAAGTTACAGGTTGTTTGATCCCGAAGCAAAGAAGGTGATAATAAGCAGAGATGTTGTGTTTGATGAGAGGGGAATGTATCAACCAAAATAGGTACAACTTGAATTGAGGAAAGATGTAGTGAATATTGATGATGAATCAAATTCCAAGTCGATAAAGATAAATGAAGTTAAGAAGAAACCTAATTGGCTTGAAAGGTGTCATTCAAAAAGCAGTATGTTGGATAGAAATTTTGAAAAGAGGGTTATGTTGATGGTGCTGGAAATTCGTCAACCAAGGGGATCTCCCCGATATGAAGTCTCAATCAGACCTCACACTGTTTAGTGTAGGAGTCCCATCTGGTATAAAGGCCCGATTTCCAAATTCTCAAAGATTTGCCTTGCCTCTAGCTGTCAGCACAAGAGAGTGATGCAATGGTGTGAAGGTTCTTCTACTGCAAAGGGGGGAGAAAAGTGAGCCTCCGAGTGAGAGGTAATAGTACCACCTGGGAAGAGACACACATGAACCAAAATGACCCATCTGACATCTAGCGGAATAGTCCACAATGGATGTGACGATCATTACAACTAATAAGCAAGGAATGATCTGTCTAATATCCTGTGGAATAGTCCACAAGGATGGGACAACATTAACAACCATTACAACACATTCTCAATAAGATAAGCACTAAAATAACCGAAATAGTTCAACTATATTAGTATATATGAAAGCAAACATGAAATACGAACATCCACAAAATAGTATTACAAACATTCATAGCCCATACATGAAGAACGTGTTAGCCTTAAAAGGCTTCTGTTTTTAAGCAAAAGTTCCAAGACACGTGTTTACATTGTACATCACTAGCCCCAGTAGTGGGACATTGGAGTCACTCCTTGCTACTCAAAGAACTAGTCGACCTCTCTAATGCCTTGCGGAATGAGCCAAAGTGAAAATTATTTTGCTTATACAATGAGGGGGTATATATAACTAAGGGGTGATGCTTATGCCTTGTGACTCTTTGACCACCCTCATGACTATTCAACTTCTTATGACTTTTCAACTTACATGACTCTTTATATTCATGTGTGTCCACTGGACTTCCACTTTACAATATATTCAATTTACAATATACATGGCCCACAATAGTGATGTGGCATATGACAACTAATTACATGGCTTGACATGACACTGCTGACATGAATTTCCTTGATGATCTCGCAATGTTAAGTCATTGTTATTGTTGAGTGTTAGATGTGTTCTTGGATATGATTTCTCTTCTCCTCCGCATAGTCTGGTAATGCGAGATCTTCAATGATCTTCGGTATTGGCAAGTGGTTGCACACTTGTGTTACTTCGCTTGCTCTTGGTAGGTCCCCTTATCTGTTCAGCTACATTTGAGTCTTTAGGCATGCTTCCCTCCTTATTCTCCTTCTTCATCATCTCACCATGACTTGATAGTGTACATGTTCTTGTAATTCACTCATGATGAGACGACATCAATCTGAAAACTCCCTAGTCTAAGAAGATGCATTATTATCCATGAACTAAGACTAGGACAAGTAGCAGGCTAGGAGAGAGGGCCCAACAATTGTGCATTGTGCAGTTCCCGGTGACAGGGAGAGAATTTGATCATTGAGACTAAGATTGCACATAGTGTAGCTTAGGTTTCATTGAGGAACTTTTCAACACAGTCCCCACAAGGCAAGATAAATTGTGCAGTGGCCATTGGGAGTCATAATTACGCAGTTCAAGCCAACAATGGCTGATGTGGGATGAGGCCATGAGAGGTTAGTTATGCACAATTTTCAGAGGTAAGGGGGGTTGGGTAGCAAAGAGGCCTAGAGGACAAATTTGCGCAATTCTTGAGGTCAGTGAGCTTTGGCTAAGTGATCTAGGTGGCTCTAGGGACACACACAAGACAAAGAGGGCTTATGGAAGCACGAAAATCAAAGTGATCAGAATGCTTTCGAACTAGGACCAGAGTGTAGATCTTGTCGTCCTGATCGCAACAGTGTGAACGGTTCGTCAATCCGAACTCATATGAGGGAGAACGAGCTAGTCAAAGTTTTGGTCAAAGTTGGACTATGGGCCAGGTTTAAGTGTCCTATAATTTGACCGACCCCGGGGCATGAAACCTAGCTCCCAAAAGTAGGCGAATTTGTTGG
>APFE031231721.1:80034-101300 GCA_000404065.3 Pinus taeda
CGGGCCACCACCCCCTCCACCCCCAAACTATATAACAAAACTTATGTTTAAATATGCGCCGACGACCATGACCCCACTGGACCCCCCAACCAACCACCAACATTACCAAACTTAAATGATTATGTTAGGGTTGTGGGCGGGCCACCTCTGGTGGACCCAACCCACACCCCAACAACCCACTATTAATATATGCCATACGTTAATGTGAGGCCGACGGGGATCGAACCCGCCCGACCCATGTGGGCCGGCCCCCACTAGGCGGCCCCATATGGTGCGTACACCATTCAATACAAGCAACCCATCACCATTTAATGTAATGTAACAACAAACCAAACCTAAATTAAACGATTATGCATTAACTCCGCCATTTAATGCATCAGCTCCAACGCGCCCAAAACGAACTCAATTCAAATTTAACACAATGTGCCTTAAAAATATATATATATGTGTTGATTCTGTGGGGAGGCAGGATTTGATCCCCCGACCTCACCTTAACCAATTTCCATATTTCACTAGTGCGCCCAACTGCTTCATTGGTTTATTCACCCTCAAATTTTACATATAACCCTATCAATTGTTCATTGCGCCTAGCATGGAGGAGTGGAGGAGCGCGCATGCGGATCGAGGCGTGTTTTTTAAATTAATTTTTATTGCAGGGTGGAACCATGAACCTGGGAATAACATAGGCGGAACCATGATTGAGCGAAATTCTCAGGAGGGCGAGATTTTTCCATTGTCCAAATTGGACAAATTTTATGTCGATCTTACACCTCTCAACGACATGAACCTAATGGCGCAGTCATAATTTCGATCTGAGCAGCATATTTTCAGAGGACCGAGAGGAGAGAATCTTTAAGGAATCTAGGGGGATCTAAAAGATTCCTTAAGCCCCAAATTTCCATTTTCTCATAATTCAGAAATTTGACAGTAGATTTTGCACTATTCGATGCCATAGATCTGATGGTGTATTCATATTTTCCATTTGATCATTTCATTTTTTAGCCACTTTTCAAAGTGGAGTGCAAGTGTCAACATTCAATGTATGAGCAGTCATTCCATGAGATTTGACGTAGCGAGATTGATGGTACAATCAACTTCAGCAGTTTGACATCCTTTTCTTCAGATGGCCCCAGGATGTGAGGTATATGCAATATGTTCATGTACTTATTTTTGCTATGAGATGCATTGTGCTACATAGATCCCTGTTTGCTATTTGATGTGGGATATTTTTTCTTACTTGTTTCATGGTTCCTGCTTGATGTGATGCAGAATCAACGGTGGGATGTACTTGTTGTCATGATTCATCATGTTTTGTTTGAGATCCCTTTGTTGTTATGTTGATGGGATACTCGTGTGTTGCCATGTATGTTTGCATTGAGATCCCTTGTATGCGATGATTGGAGGGATGCTCATTATCATCATGCATGAGGTTAGGTCATACTGATAGGAGTCCTTTTTGAATGAGAGTTCCTGCAGCGAAACATCTCTTCGAGCCACTCCTGCGTGAGGGAAATTTCCTTGTATGATAGCAACGTCACCACCTATGTACATCATCACTATTGACAACACTTAATGCAGCAGCCTACACCATCTTGACACTAGGGCCCGGAGATGTACTCCCTCCTGGACGAATTGTGTTATCAACATCTTGAGTTTTATGTTGCTGATGATTGTCATGTTCCTTCTTCTTTACATCATGCAGATATGTTCAATTATGTTATTTTAAATGCAATTTTAATCACACCGCGAAAGTAAAAGATCTTGGTTAAATCCGAGAGTTGAGTCAACTCGGATCAAGTTTGGTATCAGAGCGGTCTTTGCATGGATGTGAATTGCAAGCGTGAACAACGGAATGTGTAGCGATAGAGGACGAAAAAGCGATGTACGAGACCATGCTCAAAATTTCCAAAAGGGTGGAAATAACGTATGAAGCTCTACAAAAAGAGACAGAGGAAAAGAAGCGATTGTAGCTTTAGTTGTGAGCCACGAAAGAGGCCTTGGAATAATTGAAGCACAACAAACAGAATCTTCAAACAGAGAACATTGAATTGAACATGCTTCTACATGAAGAGAAAGAGGAAAAACATATTTTTCTACAACAGCTGCAAGCTAAGGACCCATGTGAGGTAAAAAATAGTTCTCCGTCTTCATGTATGTTTCCTGATGATGATTTCGCTGTTTTTGAAAATCATACCACAGGAATTGGCTCCAAACTGTTGAAGAAAATGGGGTATGAAGGAAAAGGCTTGGGCATTAATGGACAAGGCATTGTCAACCCCATCAAAGTAGAAGAATTACCCTGTCAGACAGGACTTGGGTATGTCAGAAAGGAAGTTGGGGAATGCGCCGAGACAACTAGCGAACCACCAACAACAGATGATGAGAAGCCCTCATCAGGTCTTTCCAAATCGACAGAGGAGGTAAAAGATATTGATTTCCTTTCGGTTTCATCTTCAGATAATATGATTTATGTTGGAGATGTGGAGATACAAATTACAGGGACCAACATGAGGCTCCTTACCAGGATGAGGTACAAGGAGGAAAAAGAACTTGGTGTTAATAACCAAGGCATAACTCAACCATTAAAGGTTGCGCAGAGACCTTAATTTGCAAGCTTTGGATACACCGAAGGAGAATGCTCGAGGGTGTCAGATTCTTCCGAGATGTCGTCGAAATCGTCAAGGAAAGAGAATGATGGGAACACATCCCCACCATCCCATGGTAGTGCCCATTGCAGGGAAAGAGCTGAGCCAAGCTCATCGCCATACTTACACCAGAGACAACAAGGAAAGGTATAACCAGTCTCGATATTCGAATTTTGATTTCAATTATAATCATGTTGTTAATGATGGACATAAAACATGGCATCGAAAAACATGTACCTTTTGTGGATTACATAACCATACATTTTTTAAGTGTTGGAAAAGAATAGCAACACACAAAAGGATGAGGCGTGAAAGACCCTCTCAACAGTAGGCAAAGAAACATGTTAAGCAGATCTGGAGGAAGAAGATGTATTGTAGTCATTGCAACAGAGGTGGCCATCAAAGAGCCACTTGTTGGAGGCTCCATCCAGAGCAGCGCCTTAAAGACAAAGTACCGATGCATGAACCAGATGAACCGGTTGTTCGACATGCAAAACCACCATAGGGGGATGACCCATTCACATCAATAAGTGAAAAATGGTTTCTAGATATGTTAGATTGTCATGGTCGTGCTTTTGTAAATCATTTGTTGCATTTCAAAAATGTAAAAGTGATGACGTGTTTCCATCACTTGTTAAGCAACAATGATGTTTGGCCTTATTTTGAGTTACATGATAAATTGTGACAGTGGTGTTGTGTTTTCATCACTTGTCAAAGAAACAATAGTGTTTGGTATTGTTGTTGTAAATCATGTGTTGTAGTGAAGCAACAATGATATGTTGGCCTTGTTTTCGTAGCTGGGGTATTGTTTCCATTTTTATGTAAACTTGATCGTCGAGTATGTGTTATAAACTTGTGGGAGGTATGGGATGCTTGGGTCATTAGTTGGTCATGTAAGTCAAGCATGTAATTTGCAAAAACAATGTACTACAGAGGTTGCAGGTGTCGGCTCATTGCTTAAGGCTTTGAAGAACAAAGGTGAAGGAGATGGAAGCGAGACCTTTTTAGGGCACTTGTGATGCAGACAAGGTACAAAGAAGTTGCAGATTATTTTTCATGCTTTTGGAGGACCAAAAGCTCCTCAGTGGGGAGGATTGATCTAGGTTAACTTGTCTTTTACAACATTTCTGTCATTTTTTGTGTTTTGGCTTATGTGAGTGTCATCTTCTTGATTTTTTTGAATGCTTGCTATCATTTTCATGCATATTAGCTTGTAATAACATCATTTCAGTTTTCGTTAGCATCTCATTGTTCTCGCATGCATGACACTGTTTTGCACGAATGGTCACCGATTCGGTGGCTCGCTTCACACACATGCATGTTGTTCCCTTTTCTAAATCTTACATTCACTATTTCCATTCACAATCATTCACTCCTACTTACACTCAGTATCACCATGCATTCACATCCCCATTTTCTTTTAGTTGCTCGTTTTCGGGTTTGGACAACCTGGGCCCGAACTCTGCCTCACCAAGACAACATTGCGCAATCCTGAGAGTGAAGGCTCTACCTTCCTCCTAGAAAATGCACATTTCTGCCCAGTGACTGTCCTCTAGTCTTGTATTGTGCAATTCCGAGAGGCAGTGACTTCTGCCCGAGAAAATTGCACAATGTAGTCACTGGTCCTACAACCCTTGCCAGCTGAAATTGCGCATTGCACAATCCCAACACCCAACAGGCCAGTCTAGATTGTGTATTGCACAATTCCAGTAGCCATCTAGCCTCCCGACAGTTCAAACTGCCTTTTACGCAGTTCCGGCAGCCAGTCTCCCAACCTCCAAAAGAAAATTGCGCAATCCTTTCTAGTCAATCCCCAAGTTTGTTACATGTCATTCCTCAAGTTTTCTTTGGTTTTAGCTGACAGATTTCTTGCCATGCATGTCCCCATTTCTCCAGATATAGCAGGTGTTCTTCCGTTGCTCAATAGTTCAGTATCAATGGCCTCCAAGAGAGTAAGATCAAAGGACACCGACAAACGTGCAACTAGAGGAACAATCGAGCGAGTGTCTACAAGTTTGCCGATCTATGAAGACACCAAGCTGATTGTATACAAGGACATCAAGATGAAATGGCAAGAGGTCAGTGATGCATTTGTAGGAACATTTAGGGAAGACCTCAAAGACCATCAAGTCTATGTAAACATTCACAAGTCCCAATTCTACCAAATTGCATGCAGGTATCCCGTGCTCCCATGTGCGGACATGATACATTGGATCATCTGGCACATTGATCATGAGACGATGATATTGAGTAATGCTAGTGGGATAGAGATTGCTACCTTTAGGGCACAAGATTATGAACAGATGT
The DNA here is from genome assembly GCA_000404065.3 of Pinus taeda. Classification (NCBI taxonomy): domain Eukaryota; kingdom Viridiplantae; phylum Streptophyta; class Pinopsida; order Pinales; family Pinaceae; genus Pinus; species Pinus taeda. The sequence goes on from APFE031231721.1 coordinate 84,987, forward strand.
ACCATATGTCAAATCCAGTGGTCACCATAAAGACACCCTTCAACATACCCAAAATAATGCAAACTCTAGAGATATCTTGAAGAACTGGGTGAAGGAGCCGACCAAATTTAGGATGACACCCAACCAGGTTTACACGACAAAGATACTGCGGAAGACATATCAATACTTGGTCATCTTTGCATGTCACCTGTGTGACCAAGAAAGCACAGAGACCTTCTCGTAGAGTTGGGTGATTGCATTGGACCAACTGGCCAGTGAAGGCAAAGCATGCAACTGGTTTGACATGTTGGCTCATAGGCTAAAGGAACAGGTAACAAGAGCTTGACAACTGCCTAAAGGTCAGCAAGCATAAATATACATGTTTGCTTACATCTTGGATGCAATTTGTGCTCGTTAGGTGTTGGGCGCGGGATCCCCAAGGGTAGTTTTGGAGCTTAGAGCCCAGATTTTGGTCAATTTTGTAATTCCAATGTAAAGACTCCAGTTTGCTAAAGAGTGATAGGGTTGTCTGCCCTTATTTTGTTAATGTAATTTTGGCTACAAAAGATCTACCCATGGTCCATGAACCATGGGATTGTATAAATAGTTAAGGATGGAATCTAATCGATGATGAATAATTAAGTCATATATGTAAAGTGTAAGTTTGGGTCGTAGCATAGGAATAGGCTTTGCAGCTAAGTGCGCAGAGGCTAGTAGTCCGCAGCTGAGTGCGTGGACCCCTGCAGCTGAGTCCGCAGGGCGAGTCGATTCTGTAATCATATAAAGTATTAATAAAGAGAAGTTTCTATCAATTCTGTGTCTTTAGTTCCTATTTTATGCATCTGTTATATTGGGTATGAATTTCATTTCTAATGATTATATGATGCACGAATGTGTATAATTATATTGGGTAAGTGAACACAAGTTAGAATATCTTCTTACGCAAAGATAATTAAGATTAGTCACTAAGATAAATAAGATACTTGGAATAGTTTAGGAGATATCGAAGTTTGTTTCCTTAGCAACGCAAAATGAATTCAACCCTTGGTTAGGACTGCGCGAAGGCCGGTTATAACAGATCACAAAGGTACAGAAGGTTGGCACAAGAGCGCGAAGAAACCTGTGTGAAGGCAGGTCTAGTTGGACTAGACCGACATCATAGACATCTCAAGGGTGCAAAAACTTGGTTCCAGCATCCCCCCATACTGCTTTGGGTGAGACTTCAATTTGCGCTCCGTGGGCTTATGTCGAAAGGGCCAGTAGTGTAGGAATTTGTTTGGCTAAATAACTCTGAACCTGGGTCAGGCCCCCATAAGCCAACAAATGGTTCCGTTGCCAGGACCGGAATATGCATAGAGATGTGTGATGTTGTATCATTGGAATCCAAATAAGAAATAAATCTAAGGCTGGTTGGACAGAAGAATTCACAAGTTCGCGACGCAGGAGAACAGAAACCCGTGGCTATCAAAAGAAGAGTGGCTAGACAGCTACCTGTATACGAAGATCCATGAAATATTTTTCGCGTCCTTCCCTACTAAGCTATACAAGTGGATCGCAAAGCTAGCAGATAGCCAAGGAAGGTAGAAACTTGACGGTCCTATTGTGTGGACCCCAGAGCTAGTGCGAAGGTTGGAAGCATCGGAGGAGAAGATCGTGCGCGTCGTTGATAATTGGCTCGATCGTATTATAGGAGGATTTGTTACTAATTTTGTGGTCGACACCTTAGTCAGCTACAGTGAGGCAGAGTGACGCTTTCTCAAAGGACTACGAGGTAAGTATGTAAAGTCTTTGAATACTTGGATTAAAATGCTATTGTGCGAAAAGCGGTTTATGCAGTTACCTTGATGTTTGGAGCTACGCGAAGTGGAAAGGTTTACAAGAATGAAGGAAATAAGGGTCCAAAAAACAACCCCTTTATTTCACCTCCACGAGGGGATGAGGAAGATCTCACAAAGGTCTCTCCGCGAAGTGCTATTCATATGATAAGACAAAGAATTATGCGAATTCCACCTCCACCCACACCACCACTGGCTTCACCACCATCGCCTCCATCTTTAGCCGTACCAACTCCACCACCACCGCTATTCAATATGGCAAGCACAGTGAAGTTACCTGTGTTCAAAGGATTGGGAAATGAGGATCTGAACCAATTCTGGTTCATTGTAAGGGCTGTATGGGAAGTGCAAGGTGTTATCGATGACCATATAAAGAAGGTGACATTGGTTAGTGCCCTACAGGATTACGTGTTGACCTGGTATATTAAGTACTCCAACAATAACCGAATGTGAGAGTCGCAGATATCCAAACAACACTAAATAGGGAATTTAGCGGGCATAAATATGAAGTGCAGTTGATTGTGGGATTCAAAGAAATCATGATGCTACCAGGCGAGACTCCTTGGGAATTGGATCAGAGGCTGAAATGCACGATTCGTGAAGCCAATATGAACTTGACAAATGGTTAGCGTCGTGAATGGTTTGTAGCTTCTCTACTACCACATTTAAGGAGTGTGCTATCACAACAAAAGATAACAACTCAGGCAGAGGCTTTGGAGATTTCCATGAGGCTACATGAGACCCGGATGCAGGATCTTAACCTAGGAGTTCAACAGATCCACGTGCATCTGAAGAATCTATGCCTTGAGATGTAGAGTTTGAAACAGGACAGAACAAGTCGACTAGAAGTGCACGAAGAGGTATGGTGTTTGAAATGCAAGGTTCAGGGTACTGACAAAGACCACTACCTGGTTTTTACAAATTACCTTGTAGGAGGAGGACTGATGCCTTTGAGGCCGGAAGCTCAAGCAAGACCTAGTGTGATGCCTACTTTGTGGTACGCTATCTGTCAAATAGCTGGAAAACATGCCACAAATAATTGTCACTTGTTACAAAAGTATACGTAAAATTTACAATTGTTGTTCTGCAACTTTTGCAGGTCAGTGGGACGTGACAAGCATACCTACAGAAGTTATGAGTTGATGATGGATAGAACTCCCACCTAAAGAGTTCAAGTTGAAACGTGGTCCCTTGACCAAAATACAGGAATGTCACAGACAGGATTTCAGGGGCACAGACAGGATTTCAAGGGCGCAGACAAGGCCGAAGCGGTAGAGGACTTGGTAGAGGTTGTAGATAGTTGATTTTCTACAATTGCGGAGGGCCAGGATACTATGCCTGTGATTGCACCAATCCAATGCGTCAATCGTGCAAGTATTGCACATTGTTTGATCATGAGACATAATATTGTCCTACGTTGATAGCTAGGATACACCACAAAGGAGCGCTACCACCTCCCCCGACTCAGAACCTATAGATGATGGGATCTAAGCTACGTGAGGAAGACCCGAATGTAAACATTGTGCTCCAAAGTGGAATCACAACAAGAGAGGACAAGGGGAAACATCCAGAAGAGAGTACTTGGGTTCGCAAAGCTCCAGTGAAAGAAGCAGAGTTTGATTTGGAGCATGCTCGAGAAACCTTCATGGAAGCTAAGAAGAGCTTCGCTTATGCCTCCACTTCAAGAAGAAAAGATAAACTAGAGCCCAAATGGACCCATCCATGCTGACAACTTTCCTTGAAACATGTATGAAGTTACTGTGTGGTAGTAAGGCTGTGAAATGGTTGCAGGAACTCATCAACAGATGCGCTGGGACCGCCCTAGGAGAACTGCGCATGGTTTGCAAGATCGGAAAGCATAAGACAAGGACATGACGAGAAATGAGACTTACCGCACAGATCGAAGAATATGAAATGGATCAAGTCATCTTAGATTTGGGATTAGATGTGAATGTTCTGCCAAAACTGACATGGGAGAAAATGGGGAGACCTGCGTTGCAATGGTCTCCAATTCAGCTGAGAGTGGTGAATCAACAGAAAATAATACCCATGGGCTGATTGCAAGGAATAACTGTGGATATTGAGGGAGCGAGCACGTTGGAAAATTTCGAAGTGATAGATATTGTTGATGACAACAATCCTTACCCCGCGCTCTTAGGAATTGATTGGCCCACTGATATGAACAGGGTAATTAATCTAAAGAAGCGGAAAATGATCTTTGAGAATAATTCACTTTGCGTAATTGTAACCCTGGACCCTGTTGAAGCATCACGCTACACGGAACTGGTTCGTGACTATGAAAGTGATGATGATTTAGACTGCATCTATAAAATAATAGCGCAATACCAAGACTGGGCGAATCCCAATGTGGATGGGAATATTACATGGGAGTGTGAGAGCTCCTGCACTTCGTAATTTGATGAGGAAATAGAATGATGGCAGAATTAGTTACATGAGGTAACTATGCTCAATTGCAATATGATGACTAGGTCGCTGCGCTTTGTGTCGACAAAAGTAAGAGATCTGCCTACTTATGATGGTCTAAATGAGGTAGATACCTTCTTGGATGCATTTGAAAGGGAGGTGTCAGAAAAGCAACGCTTCCAGGCCTTGGACTGGGTACTGCGTGCTACGCTCGCGAGATGGTGGGGTACGCCCAAAGGGAGTTTTGATGATTGGTGCGAATGTAGGAGAATGATGAGAGCACTCTTTGGAAAGCCTAAGATCTGACTAATAGACAAGTATGATGGACAAGATGACCAACGCGCTCATTTGACCAAGTGGATGCAGGCCTATGGAGAAGAGCCCCAACCTGTGCGAATGCACATGTAATCTGCGCTAAACTACCTTGTCAATAATCATGTGTTGGGGGGGTGACTTGGAAAATGGCTCTTAATGTTAGGAAGACATTATGTAGGAAGAGCAATCATGCAGAAGATTCTATGTGCAAAAGCATTCAAAAAAGTACTGGAAACCGCACTGACCAAGGTATGCAATGCGTAGCGAAGTGATTGGGACCTACGTGTACCTACAGTATTATGGGCTTACAGAATGACATGTAAGAAACAGATGGGGACAAACACCTTTTAGCATTGTCTATGGAGTGGAAGCCGTAATGCGTATGGAATATATAGTGCCTAGTCGGTGCATAGTAGCGCTCACAGGTATGACGGATCGTGGAGCCCTGGAGCAGAGGCTCACGCAGCTGGATGAGCTTGAAGAAGAACGATTTTTGGTTGGATTTCACTAGCAGGTCCAGAAGTAGCGTGAAAAGGCATGGCATGACTGACATATTAAGTTGCACACCTTCAAGGAGAATGATTTGGTGCTGTTGTATGATAGTAAGTTTGATAAATTCCCAGGGAAACTCAAAATCCACTGGTTAGGACCATATGTTATTAAGGAGATTATCGACGGTGGCGCGGTACAGTTGGTAAAGTTAAATGGATAACCCTTCCCAGGAAAAGTGAATGGCAGTCATTTGAAGCCACACATAGGTGGTCCGTCCATATGACTGGCCGACAGAATCACAGTCTTAGCGCTCCAGGTAGCTAAAAGGAGGCACGAGACTATAAACTACTATGCCAGGGAATTGCATGATGTCAGGACTGCGCGCAGTACCAAAGTGTCACAGGGTCTGCGACAGCACGAGGGTATCTGCATTGCCACGTGGATTGGTTGGAAAGTGACTGTTAAAGTCACTATTGATGATGTGATGCTTGGGTTGAGGCCAAATGGAGCGAGTGGAAGGAATTCAATGTGAACTTTATGGGCTAGATTCTTGAAAATCTGCCACCAATCTAGCATTAATGGGCCAAATGTGGGGGGAACGGTCGAATTCAAATTCGAAAGGCGCTATAAATTACAAATGGCTATCTAGCAAACAACACTTGGCAATTTGAGAATTGAGTTGTTGCACTCTCAGATATTCATGAACCAAGACTTATTCGATATTTTGAAAGCGAATTCGTTGCTTGAGAAATTTCCTGAGACACTGAGAGAACTATGGAATCACACTATGGTAGCACCCGAAGAAGTCATGGATACTAGAATAATCACTGCTGAGGAAGTTGCGTAGGCAATTATGGAAGTGGAAGCCCCAGAGAGCACCAGGATAGTTGTTGAGATTCCTAAATCACCGCGCATGCCAAGACCTAAGAAGGACAAGCAGACCATGATATCGGTAAACATCTTACCTAGAAATCCGCTGAGGACCAAGCTCACCATGGAAGAAAAGGGGAAGGCCATTAATTTAGAGGCTGATGAGGAGGAAGAGTTTGAAGAAATCTTGGTTGAGGAGGAGGATGTAGAGATGGAAGTTGAAACCCAGGGTGCGGACCCTCTCACCAGGTTACCTGCATATGTTCCTTTGCGGAAGGGTAAAGCAAAGGTGCCCAAGGATATAGATGAGAGCAAGAGCTCTCTGCAAATTCCGCTGCACCCAGATGATATTGTGTTTGAAGGAGCGCACTTGGGACGGGTGCCTGTGTTGAAATTTGAAGATCGGGACCTCGCGAACCAAGAGAAGTTCCCACATCTAGCGACCATGTAGCTAATGCACCAGAAGAAAGACACGTCGGATAGAATAATAGAGTTGGAGTCATGCAAATGGCTCAGAGGTTTTGAGAAAGCAGGGTTTCTAAACCTACTCTGGGTGTTGCATTACCATCGCGCCTCAGTGACCATTTTCATCATCAGGCAACTACTCTGCTTGGTGCATGATGGGTGCTTGTGGTTGGAGTAGCCCATCCCCATCACAGACCATTTGATTCACAGGATTACATGGCCCCTTTGTGCAGGGGAGGACCCGACGAACATTTTAGAAGGAAAGAGTGACGATTTGGCCATCGCGGAGGCCATGAAAAAGAAGTTTAAGTTGGAGAAGAAGAAGCGAGGGTACACCATTTCCAGCATCAACAACCCTGCAGTCAAATTTGCGACACATATATTGGTAGGAAAGGTGATGTGGAAGTGTCGCACAGATGAAGTGCCCGCGCCAGTGGTTACACTAGCAGCGCAATGCACAGAACAGGTCCAACTCAATTGGGAAAACTATCTATGCGGTGAGTTCCTTGCAAACTGCTGCGAGGCATAGGAGCAGGGAAAAACATTTCATTATGCATGGCTCCTATTGTCAATAGTACTGGTGGCATGAGAGTTACCTAAAAATAACCAATTCCCATCGATCACACAGGACCTTCCAAAGGTAGCGAAGTACGCTTTGCTATGGGCAATCAGGGATGCACAGAGGATAAGGGAGAGAAAAATATTTTGGGTGCTCATGGAAATGAACATCGTGATGGGGATCAATTACAAGCTGCGGTTATTGCCCACTATCTACAACAGTCTGCTGAGCTTCGTGGAGTTTGAAGCAGACTTCCACCATTTCTTCATCAGGGAGCGGAAGGACCCTATGAAGATGTGGCATGAGATACCATATTTGGCGACTAACGATGTGATATTCGCAGTCCTTGAGTCTTGGCCGCTGGAGTGGCGCACTCCAACTGGCTCCACGGTGGAAGCAAAGAAGTCTGCTACGCAGTAAAAGAAGGAAGAGATGAAACTAAAGATGGCACAGCTGGCGGAAAAGCACAGGAAGGAAGAAGTAGTGGCTAAGGCCCAGGAAATGCACAACGCTGCGAAGTTGGCCGAGGAGCAACAGAAGAAGAGCATGAAGGACAGAAGTCGCCTTCGCCCGAACTAGAGACTGAAACAAAACAAGGTGGCGCGGACCCAAAGAAAATGCCCACCCAGCTCAAACATCTGCACCCATGAGAGTAGGTGGGGCCGCGAAAGAAGACAAAGGCCTCAAAGACTTCATTCGACCCGATCACCCTCACTGAGGGGGATCTACATGATATTAGTGAAACGATGAGGGATGTCACCATAGAGGTCCTCCATCAATTTTAGGAACAACACCAGATGGTATTGGGGGATATCCGAACACAAATACAGGAGTTGCAGGTGCGCACTCCATAGGCTAGCACAATGTCAACCAACCTCACAGTCGGTACTTCTGCGGTTGAGGAAATGCTACGCGCCAAGATGACCAACACAATAGTGCTGCCAGACAGAGCCCTCATGATAGAGAATGAGGCTGACAGGCCTATGGCTAGCATCTTGAAAGGGGTCAGGTTAAACATGGCTACGCTCCCTTAGGAGACGCTATATCTTTTGTAGGATGGAGTCACTGCAGAACTTCAGGCCAGGGAGAGCCACGCTATACAGGTAATGAGCAAGTAGTGCATCAACATTAAGTAGTTGAGCCTACAACGCAACGAGGCTATGGAGAAGAATAGACAGATAGTGCAGGTGGTGGAGGAAGCCTGCTAGATGGTCCCAAAGTTGGCCATCCAAGTAGAGGAACTAGTGGAGGCGCGCATCTGAAAATTAGCATCAGGGGTGTGGGACGCAAGAGCAGAAATGGCCAGGGTTTAGCTGGAGCTAAACCTTTAGATAACGGAACTGCAGTTAAAGGCCCAACCTTCAACTCCGCTAGAGGTCAAAGAACAATGCACCACCACAGTCACAACAACAATGGCAACGATTGACAGTGTAGTGATAGACTACACGAAGTTGTTCGAGCAATAGTTCAAGGATGTAGGAGGACCCAAACATAGAGCACCTAGAGACAGGGGTGCGTGAGTTGCAACAGAGATATGACGAGGTAAAAGGGACTACACAGACAATTGACCTCATGAAAAGGCTCGCAAGGATGCAGCAGGCAAAGGCACTCAAGGAGCAGGTGGATGCTACTCGGCATAAGGAAGCAGTTTTGAAGGCGCGCCTACAACTGTGGACTGATGAGGCTTATACCATTACAACCTCCATTGAAGCAAAGCTTGTGCAGCTGCAAGCAACTCAGGAGAGGATTCAGGGAAGTAGTTCAATGACAACAGTTATTGAACAACACGTGGAGGAAGTTCAACAGGCAACCACCTAGTGCACTACCGAACTTGCAGCGATCCAATCAGAGTTGGGAGGCCTTTGCACAAAGATCTCTACATCGATAGGGTGACTCGAGGGTGAGAAAAAATGTATGTGTTGGGGGGCTGTTGGGCGTGGGATCCCCTAAGGGCATGATTTTTGGGGCTTAGAGCCCAGATTTTGGTTAATTTTGTAATTCCAATGTAAAGACTCAAAATTTTGTGGGCGCGGAGCACATAGTTTGTTAAATTGTCATAGGGTTGTTCGCCCTTATTTTGTTAATGTAATGTTGGTTGCAGAAGATATATCCATGGTCTGCGGACCATGGGATTGTATAAATAGAGCGAGGCTCTAAGTATTTAAGGATGGAATCCAATCAATGATGAAGAATTGAGTCATATCTGTAAAGTGTAAGTTTGGCTCGTAGCATAGGAAGAGGCTCTCTAGCTGAGTGCATAGAGGCCTAGTAGTCCACAGCTGAGTGCGTGGACCCCTGCAGCTGAGTGTGCAGGGTGAGTCGAGTCTGTAACCATCTGAAATATTAATAAAGAGAAGTTTCTATCAATTTTGCATCTTTAGTTCCTGTTTTATGCATCTGTTATATTGGGTATGAATTTCATTTCTAATGATTATATGATGCGCGAATGTGTATAATTATATTGGGTAAGTGAACACAAGTTAGAATATCTGCTTACGTGAAGATAATTAAGATCTATCACTAAGATAAATAAGATACTTGGTGTAGTTTAGGAGATATCTCAGTTCGCTTCCTTAGCAACGCGAAGGGACTTCAGCCCCTAGTTAGGGCTACGCAAAGGCCGGTTATAACAGATCACAAAGGTACAGAAGGTTGGCACAAGAGCACGAAGAAAATTGCACAAAGGTAGGTCTAGTTGGACTAAACCAACATCATAGACATCTCAAGGGTGCAGAAACTTGGTTCCAGCATCCCCCCATACTGCTTCGGGTGAGACTTCAATCCGTGCTCCGCGGGCTAATGCGGAAAGGGACAGTAGTGTAGGGATTTGTTTGGCTAAATAACTCTAAACCTGGGTCAACCCCCCATAAGCCAACATCATGAGTTCTCAGGCTTGAAGTGGGCATGGACATCAGCGAAGACCTCTGTGAACACTTATTGTAAATTGTTGTTTGAATGCAACTTTAGAGGAGTTATCACACAATTGTCTGATCATTTTGCCACCCCAGTGTACACGATGATATTTGAGAAGGATCCACCTTGGATGTCGAAAACAACAATGGAGGCACTGATTGACAGAGCAGATTGGTATGCCTCACCATCCAGCACATTCATAAGGATATACAGCGTGGAGAAGCCTGTGCATGTTTTGCTGAAATTTTCCTTGGACAAGCTCGTTATGCAAGAAGTATCATACCACATCTCGGTAGGACTGTTAGCCAAGCTGCACCAGAAGAAGAAGGCAGCTTGGCCTGCTCTTCCATTTCAGATCGGGTTATACGAGATACAAAATTTCAGGAATGCAGATATCGAAGCAGAGGAGATCAAGAAATATCCTTTCAATGCCTGAAGCTACAATCTGTATGACCCACATTGTTTTGTAAAAGATCATTGCGCAAGAGTACAATTTCAATGGATCCACGGGGCATGTCATTGGGTGGAGGAAGACCCATGGAGATATTGTTACAGCTTCTCCAAGCCCAATGAACTGGTAGACATCACTGTGGAATGGTTAGAAAAGCAGTGTGAAGCAGCATCCAAGAGAGCACCAGCAGCAGAGGTAAACATACTGGCGTGCGACAAAGGCAAGAGGAAGATTGTCGACAGTACGGAGAAGGAACAAAGTTGCAAGTTCCGAGTAGACCCACTTGTGCATAAATCAACTTTGGCAATAGAGGCAACGAGGCAACATCGTGACAAAAGGAACGCGCAAAGCTAGAGAGAAAAATGGAGAATGGAGGAAATAGAGAAGGAGTTGCATGAGTTGAAGGAGAAACTCCGGAAGGAACAGGAGCTGCACAAACAAGAGAAGGAAGTGTAGAAAAAATAGGTACAAAAGGGGGTGCAACATGTACAAACAGATGAAACTGTGCCTGTATAGGTAGTCGACTCATCCGAACAGTTGGCACCAAGCAAACAAGGTGAGAAGTCGTGGGAGTAGGACTTTTCTCAAGAGATTGAACAAACACTTGAGCAGATGGATATGGATATGGAGCAGCAGGAGTTAGAGAAAGACATTGAACTCATGCCTCACCACCAAGAGGTCGACCCACCAGCTTCACCGGATCTAGAGGTGGAGTAAGTCCCAAGTGACCAAGGAGACACTGAAATCCTTGGAGACAATTCGGAAGGAGAGATGCATAACATCTCATTCGACGAGTCACATTATAGAGTTGTGCAATCTCACAGAGTATCTACTCTGGATGATCACAAATCTCTTGTGCAGTTTGAGGAACGAGTGATCATGTCCGACATGCGCAAACATCCAGTAGCATTGGATGATGCTACCAAAGCATATGTCGAAGCCACTAGCTCGAGTGTTGGCTTCTTGATAGCTGAGAACGATTAAATGGCTAAGGAGTTACAAACGACCAAGTAGGGAGGAGAACTGGTTACAACATTTGCTCGAGCAGATTTGAAGAAGGAAATACTAGATGAAGTATTGCCCCTTGAGTCAGTCATGTGGACATTGTATTCCAATTTTGGCACCGTGCATAAGGCAATTGTCCATCTCAACGGTTGGCAACAACGATGCGCTAGGAGAGCCCGTATCTTGTCGAACATGCATGCTGCTATTGATTACATGCAAATATGGACAATGAGATACAAGGGAGCCCCGTTACACTTGCCCAAGATGATGAATCCTAGAGAAGTTGAGTTGAAGGCGCGCATCTGGAGTCAGATTCGGAACTATGAATATCTCCCGCAACTCATCACTAGTTTGTAGGCTTCCATGCATGGGTATTTAGGAGTATGGATGTTGTTATGCATGCACTCATGATCCCATCTATTGGGACACTCACCCAGGCAAAGACAAAGGCACAGGTCCGATTGGAGCTTGACTTGCACTTTGACAAGTTGATGTGCATAGCCACCAGCCCAAACTTGGTGATCAGTGAAGACACCATGCATAAGTATGTTGCTAGTTCGGCTGCACTTAAGGTAATGTGCGCATGTTATCAGAAAAGTTGGATAGAGGAGCTCAAATAGTGTACCCAGATTCTATGGAGGCAAGCTTTCATTTCCATAAAGATGTCACCTTAGAGTAGACGGACACCATCGTGGACTACCGAGCTTGGCATCAGGTCACTAATGTTGACCACCGTGAGGATGTCGAAGAGATGGTCTTCCCATAGTTTTCCGAGTCATAGTGATGCCTTGCATGGCTTTCTCAAGCCTATTTTGTCTCACATGGGTACATGTGTAGATTGTTTGTTATGTCTTGTCAAGTGGAAGTTCAAGTGTCGATAGTTGGATGTAACAGTCATAGAGTAGATGAAGAGTCATGAGGGGAGATGAACCGTCACAAAGGGGAATGTCAAGGGCCACCCCACCCTTTGCTATATATAGTCCATCATAACTCATTGCAGAGGCTTTTGGTTAGCAAGATTTTGATAAGAGTAACTTAGAGAAATCTTGGAGAGTATTGTAACGAGCCTTGGCTTATCCACTGTGCAGAGCTAGTATATCTCTTTGAAGGAGAAGGCGACAGTGACTATAAAGTTCCATTGTCGGAACTAGTGGTTGGTCATGGTTGTATTGTATGACTGGAACTTACACTTCTTAATATAACATAGCCAACAGATTTCATGCATATGTCGTATTGTATTTTAGCTATCTTGTTTAATCTAAATGATATATGTATCTATTTGCTTACGCATGCATGTGTAGCTATTTTCTGTATATGTATGTATGAATCCTACTAAAATGTGTTGTTGGTTTAACGATCACTTTGGATTGCTAGCTTACTTGCCTTCCATGTTGTGATGCATCTTTTCTCGTGTGTTCCCTTCTTAACTCCATGCTTTCATAGGTTTCCAAGGGGCGCACTCACCTCACCCTCTATGTGTTAGAACCGTTCATGCACCTTCCTTGACTTACTGCATATGTCACAACCTTACTACAGGGACATCTTACTTGCCTCTGTGCGAAACCATAGTCAAGGCAATACTGTACGACCCAATGTTGGGACTCCTACACCAAACGGTCTGAGGTCTAGTTGGGACTTCTTACTGGGGAGATCCCTTGACATGTTGGTGAGTCCAACACCATCAACATTTCTGGTGCTAGTAGGAGGGCCAGATGACAAGATGTTTCCTCTCATCCTGTTTTGAACCTTTGCACATCTATCATGGATTCTGTTACACTCACCCCTCCACGATGTTTTTCGCATGCCGAACCTCACAACATGACAAGGGATTTTTTTGATCTCTTGTCTGAATTCACGTATGATGGTGAAGGCGAAGTGTCCTGGCCTCTGTTCTTACACAACTTCTTTTCCATGCTTAATGAGGAAGATGGATGTTATGATGTAAGAGGCAAGTCTGCTGGTTGCATACACACTTCGTGAATCCCCACAACGGTGGCGCTGCAGCCTACCGGCTAACAACGTGCACTCACTCAAGCAGTTATGTGGTCTCATTGAATCTACTTTTCATCATTTTGATCCAGAACCTCTTGAACAAAAATTGTTACAACAACAGAAGGCCTCGCATGAGTCGCCTATGGATTTTTGGCAGCACTTCCATGTTTTGCAGTTTGAAGCTCCGAAAATCCAGATGAAATTTCCTTATCTTTGGGATAGATTCAAGTATTGTCTTAACAAATCAGTCCATCCTAAGAAGAGGTTTGAGCCCAAGCCTTGCTTAGCATGCTTCAGTGATGGAACTTTGCAATCAAATATGGATAGAGTCACTTTCACAAGTGACTCTCTGTTGTCCCCTCATAAAACATCTCCACCACTGCAGAGTGATGTGAGAGGACAGGCACACACATCCGTTCAACTGTCACATCCTCCCAACATCACTTCGCTTAATTTTCATGAAGATTTGGTTGTGAGCCCATTGAGTTTTCATATGCATTTCGTACCTCAACCTTCTTCTTCATACTCAGATGATCCTTTGGATGATACTATCTTGTCTTCTTCCATTCTAGACTCTACACTTGTTGTGAACGAGGATCAAGCCATCAATGGAGTTGGTGTTGCATAACTAACATGCGTTGTCATTCATGAAGAGTATGACTAGGAGCTTGAGCATCAAAACTTGGTGAAGGATGACTCCCTTCTGTCTAAACCTCCTCCGTTCTTTCCTGACATCTTTAGTGAACCTACCATCCATGATTTCACATGTGTATCTCCATCTACGGATGCACCCAATGTTGATCATTCGCAGGACACACCAGATGTCAGTCCATCATCCGACAACAAAGAGGATAAATTATTCACTGAAAATCCACTTGAATTTTCATCTTATTTTTCTGGAAACACAAAGGGTGAATTTGTCCACTTCTCATCTACCCCTCTGTTTGATTCATCAGATCATGAGGATGCCAATGAAATCATTGATTTTTCTGATCATAGTAGTTGCAATCTACTTACTCTCGTATTCGATCACGATGATGATTCTATTGTAGTTGATTTTTCGAAGCCACTTGTTTATGATGATCTATCTGTCAACAAAGTCGAAACCCCCAACACTCTCAATGCACTTTAGCCTGAGTTGATTGTTATGTCAAGCCCTCGCTGTCCTGAGGTTGGTTTCACTTCCGATCAGGAAATTGTTGAAACACCCAAGGCTCCTCATCACTCATCTATATGCATTGAAGATCAATCTCACACAGATCATACTTCCTCCACTCGAACTACACGATCCCATCGCTCATGCATTGGAGGAATCTTACATAGCAAGCACACGTACACAACACAAGTTGTCTTTGTTTCTTTCATTTGATTGCATGTCATAGTCAAGAGTATGTGTATGCTTAACAGCTGCACATAGTGTCACACATCATAGTGAAAAGTCCATAGACTGCATGTCATGTACTTTCAATCACTCATTTTCTGTGGACACATTGAAAGTTGGAGTGTGTTTGTCTTCATTGTTATATCTTTCATGTTTGCTGGCTCACACAGTTGTGTTGTTCACAAACCATGCCTCTCCAACATGGGTCAACCAATGTGCCCGTGGCTGCATTGGAAGTATCACTTCACGTGATCAAGCCCATGCATCGTTAGCTTAGGAGTAGGAGTAGTGTTTTATTTTCATTTGTTTGCTTGCATGCTTCTCTACTTACTTGCTTTACATGTTTATTTGTCTGCTTGCTTGTTTTCTTACTTGATTTTCTTTCGAATTTACTTCTGATTTTGCTTTGTATTGTTGCTTGTTTTTGTTCTTAGGTTAGTTTCACATGAAATTGTGTGTGACTCTTGAAACAAGTTGGGTAAAGTACAAGAGGACTTGTGCAGTTGTTAATACCTGGTTATTTGTCATCCTGCCTTTGTATGAAGAACTTGTTATCTTCAGTCCATGATTCGCCAATGGAAACTACATACTATTCGAAGTGAACCTTGGTGAAAACACAAACTCTTGCGTGCTAACTAGTGTCACCTACTCTAGTCGGTTGTTTTTGGGTTAACCCTTGGCAGCGCAATCAAGTAGAGTAAGGTGAGGGGGGAAAGCGTAACAGGCACGTCAGAGGTATATAATAAACTACTTCTCTAAAGGAACAACCTCTTCTAATCTCAGTAAGTTGGGATCCCTCTTCCGCCTCTAAAATGAATAAGTGTTATGCATAGTTATGAAAATGAAAAAATGAAAAGTGAAAAATTTCGAAAAAGAAATGAAAATGAATAAGGTGAAAGAATAGAAAGGCTCCCTATGCAGAGAGGTGATGCAAGTAACTCCGCCGAGGTACTGACCAGGCTCGCTTGTATTGAAGCGGTTCTTGTGTTCCTACTTGACTCCGTCAGGGTACTTTCCAGGCCTTCTAGCAGCGAGAAACAATAGATATGAAACTAAAACTCTGATGACTATACTTCTTGTGCACCAATATATCCCTCATCCCCAATCGAAACAACTGTGTTGGCTTGGCTTGGAATATGTGTCGATTGACCAAGAGCTTGGCAGATGCTACATCTCATAATCAAGTAAGTTTGGAAACTAAGAAAAACAGAGAATTGAACAATACTTCCGGAGGTGTTAGACTTGATTTTCAAGAATAAGATCCATTCAGAGAGCTAGAGTTCTACTAGCGTGTCACCAAGTGTTGTAGCGGCTACAATCACCATCCAAAATTTTTCCTTAGCTTCGTTTTGGAGCCTCCCTACCAACCATCCTCAACAGCATGTATTTCACTCTCGAGTACATAAGCTTTACTGGTTCCCTAGCAAATTGCCAGCCTGTGCATGATGTAGGAATTTACAGGGTAAGTTCCTCAGACAGAACACCAAAGGACACCGCTCACAAACAGATCACAGATCAATACACCAGTATTTTTGACGTGGTTAAAACCCTCAAAGAGGGAAACAGTCCACGGCCTGAGCCAACGCGGTCACTTCAGGCAATTTATTAATAAAAGAATGAAATTTTACATAAG
>APFE031231738.1:0-15627 GCA_000404065.3 Pinus taeda
ATGGACTTGGAGAATTGATAAAGGCAGGAGTTACAGATTGGGAGATGAAGGACTAGGATGGTACAAGCTATGACCAAGGCAGTTGTGAGGAGCTCTATATCAACTTGATGGTTAGAGTATCTTGTTGAGGGAATATTTTTTGTGGATGTACTGATACCAAGCCCCAGTTTGTATTCTTGTACTAATGGATGTATGAGGGCCATTATCCCTCGTATGGGAGCCCTAGACTATTGTATTATATTTTGTTTAATATAACAAAGTTGGGTTGAAAATTTTAAAAATATGTCCATATTTTGTGCATGTCTGATTTACTCCTGTTTATATTCCGTTGTGCAAAGTAGTTTTGTTAAGATTCTTTGTTTGGTAGCGTCAGATATTTTAAGAATCTAACCTAGACCCAAGATGTGGAATTTCAATAGGGCCTGACTTTTATTGGAATTCCTTATTTGGGAACAGGGATGGGGCCATATTGAATTCTACTCTTAGTGGCAACAACATCCCACCTACATGAAGTCAAAAAATAAAGTCTTAATAGATCACCATTAATGATAAACAAACAAGAAATCCACCATCATGGCTTCGCTTAACAATATTTTCTTATATACTTCTCTTTACAGTAAAGTATTTTCAAAGTATATATTCATTGTTAATAACCTTGTACTTCTAGGAAATTTTCCATTATATTTGTGAAAGGCCTCCCAAATCTAGGAAAATATTTACAAAATTTAATGCCTAAAATATTGTCAAGATATTCCTTGCTACTTTGGCCACCTTTATATCCATGTAGCTAATCATGTGTACAATTCATTGATGGGGGTGGGTGCAAACAAAAGTTGGAAGTTTTATGTATGTCTGTTAGTCGAAGGTCAAATCTAGCCCGCATTTTGAAAACTTTACGATTGAAATGATTTAGAAATCTAATTTCATATCTTTTATGTTTTTCAATAGATTTTGGGAATAAAATACTAGTATAAATGATACTTGTACTTGGTTTTGGGATTATGGATCAAGATAAGCATGTGTGACTTTGCGAGTTCATTCATAGGGAATGAATGGATTCCACTGCCAAGGGGCACAAATGTGTTCAGCTTTGGAGGTCTCTGTAATAACAAAGACGTAACATTAATCCATTTGAATTAAATAATATATTCGTAGATCTTGAAAAGTGATAGTGAAAATCACAAATTTTCATTAATGTCCATTTTAACCTCAAAATAAATATTATATTTAATATATATATATATATATATAATATATTATATATTATAATATTATTTAATAATATATAAATCCTAAGACCATTGATCCTCCAAATCCAAACATTCTACAATCATCACATTCACTAAACTCAAATTTGGAAGGATCGAATGTATGAGGATTTGGAAGGAATTATGGATTATGATGAATGTTTCTGAAAAGTAACATGACCTTCCAATGCTTGGGAATGAGGTAGTTTTCACAATATATGTTATATTGGCATAAAGGCATTTTAAACTTGCAAGTGCAATGCTTTTTTTGGGAAAGGGCCATTTTTATCTTGTAGATTTTAGAACATTTTGGAAATTTCATGGACATGAGTGAAGTCAAACCATTGACTTCGTTCATGTCTATATAATTTTCTATATATTCCAAAATCTACAATCTAATTACATTCATATTTTGGGGAAAAGAACCTAATTATAAGAAGTTCAATGACTAATGTGATGGTTTTTTTTGGAAAGGGTCATCCTTATCTCAATTTTAGATTTCAAAATATTTTGGAAATTCCACTGACATGAGTGAAGAGAAACCATTGACCTCCCTAATTCTATAGACTTTCCTATATACTCCAAAATTTGCAATCTAATTAGAAACAAGTTTTAGGTAAAAAACAAACTCTAAGAAGATCAACAACTTTCCTCACATACAATAACTCTATACTCAACAAAATTTGAGCCTATGTATAATATCTCTATACTAGGTTAGATTCCAAAGCATGACCATAGACAGAAGGTCATTGTTTCCCCTCAACATAGGCATATGTAGAACAAATATAGACCATATTGCATACAATCTAAAGTTGTATCAGAACGTTAAGTAACCATATTAAACAATGAAACTCAACTATATGGCATGGTATCATATTGAAGCAATTAGAGGCTAATATAAAAATTATAAAAAAAAATTATGCAACTCTCGAATACCAGCCCAAAAGCATAACGATTGGACAATTGATATTAAGTATATGATAGAATGCAAGCTTTTATAACTAGCTTAATTTGCAATATAAGATTTCACGATAAAGGATAAACTAGATGGTAATGTGCTTTATGCATTTTGCATGTTTTATATCACACATTTGATTCAACATAGATTCCTCCATAACAAAGCATATGAGTGGGAGTTTAAGATCCCATATCGGAGCAAGAAATTATGTTCTCATACAGAAATAACACCAAGTGGTCTTAGGTACAATGGAATCTTCCTACATATTATGCTTTGTATAATTATTTCTAACACATAGTAATTACAAATATACACATAACAACATGGGTTGGTTCCTTCATCCAAGGATATAAGCCATGTATTCTAGTATCCTTTGACATATACAACTCACAAGAAAAAGGCAAAAACAAGTGGAGGCTGAGCAATCAAGGACTTATAGTTTAATCAGTTTTTGCAGAATAATGAAAGAAGAGAAAGAGAATAATAACTCATGACATAGAGCTTGAAACATCAAGAGTTCTATACTTATCTAAGCTAAAGATAGACAAGTGGATGTAAGAAGAGTGAATGCTATGATTTCAGGAAGCACACATTTAAAGATATAATATCAGACTTGCATACACGCATATGTATTAACTAGTTCACACTAATGAATCTGTAATAATATAAGAGATATTTTTGGCAGCTACAATTGCTTGAAATCAGATAGGAAGTGTGAACATAATGAAAATTTAACAGAGAAATAACATACTGTAATACTCGAATATGGGAATCACCACTGTTTCATTCATATTAATAAAGATGTACATCTAAAATCCATACAACTTCAGAAGCACATACAATTTTCTCCTAGAATTCAAAAACTTTTTTCAATTTTTCTTCCTCCCTTTTATAATGAAAGGGAGGGCCGGAAAATCAATTAAAAGAAACATCTTTCAGGTGATGCTACATCTATCTATATGGACGAGTGTCTCAGCGTGAATCCTCTAACTATTACAGTAGGGAGATTCCTTTCTTGAAAGAAAAACAGAATAACAATATAATGATCAAAATAATAAAACATAATTAATCCATCAAAACTGAAATGATGGCTTCTGGAAATATCTTCATGCCACTCTTCTTTACTGGCCTTTGGTCCTAGCATGTTCCTGCTAAGTCATGGTTAATCCTCTCTTGGTCGGTTCCTGGTCACTCTCTGCCTTAACTGCAAACCCATCATGCCCTTTTTCCCTTTGTCTTGCACTATCGATGCCTCATTCAAGTGTGACAGGAAAATCTCTCAGCCGAGGGCCTTTAAACACTAAAAATGGATGAAATAGGCGAGCTCTTTTAATTTTCCCCTTAGCCCCTATGCTTTCATCCCCTTTTGTAACTTTCTACATATGATTGGGGGCTGGAACCAAGGGCTTAGGTCTCTGAGCGCTAAGGCTCTCAACAACTGCGCAGGGGCCTTATTCCTTTGTTATAGCAATCGCAACCATAGAGAGGCAGTCCCCTTTACATTTTTCCTTAGTGCAGATCAATAGTCCTAACACGAGATCTTTATGGAATATAGCCTATGGAACATCACATCTGAGGGGGCCTTTTTATTATTGCAATCGCAGTTGGGAAGGAGATTCAGCGGAAGAGAAATATTTACGTTGCATGATCACTAATGCGATGGGTGACATCATTGTTGACGTCATCACTGCCACATGTAACCTAGTGAGTGGTGCCACGTGGCACCTAGAAACAACCCCATTAGACCCCTGAAAATGCCAAAAATGAGTGACACATGTCCACCACCACATCATCAACCGTACTGCAATTCCTCGATGAGCATTTAAACTTGCAATTACTTCATATTTCCATACACTTCGGGCTTAGTTGAAGAATGTAATGGTTTCAAAACTTTGCTGTCTGGATAAGTGGTTTTCCTCACTGTCATTTCTAAGCTTCCTTTTAACTCTTCAAGTGAATAATCCAATATTCACTACAAAGTTGGAGGTCAACTCCATGTTATAGCACTATTTTGCGTAGGCACCTGGTATATAAAATTAATGCGAATGATCTATAGACGTTGATATTTGAATTTGGTATTTTCAACTAGTTGCTATGTATCTTCACTTGAAGGATTCACACATGCATGGATGATTTTATTGTAAATATTGACATTTGAATTAATTTGGCAATGTGCATTGGTTGTAATGGATCTTCACTCAGAGTATCCATGCGTACATATATGATTCTATTTTTTTTCACAAGTATAATCTTGGATGAATGGTTTATCATGATATCAGTCAGAATTTGGATACATATTTCTTGTTTTTCATTTGAGGGATTTTACCTCATAGCACTGAGTCTAAGTGAAGAAATCTCAAACACAGTTATAAGATTGAATTTTCTTTCGAGTTTAATAGCAACTTACACTACTACATACAAAGGGGTTTTAAGATAATATTTAAGACAATTTCTAAGTAAATTGTCTTAACTTGAGACAAAAAAAGAAATTGGTAGATGTCTTAAATATTGTCTTTAAGTGGGTGTCTCAAAATATTGTCTTAAAAAAGTGTCTCTGTAAAGACAATATAGAACACAAGTATTATTTTCTCTTAAGAGACAATTCTTTTTAAGACAATAATGTGAGACACCCTCTTAAAGACAATATTTAAGACAATTTCCAATTTCTTTTTTGTCCCAAGTTAAGACAATTTACTTTCAAGAGACAATAGCTATGATTAAATATATATTGTCTCTATAGAGAGAGCTTTTCTTAAATCCCAATTATTTTCTTTCTTTTGTCTTTTTTCTTCTTTCCTTATTGTGTCAACCTTCTAGAAATCAAGGTCACATACACTTGATTATCTTTAAAAATAAACATTTTAACCTTCACTTTAACAACAGCTCCCAAAAACTACTAGTAACTTTGCTAAACTCTTCTACGCAAATTCTTATGGAGGCTCACGGCTACAACTTACAGTGGAGAATCATTCTTTGGTTAGTGGTGGTGGCTCTGTAGGCTACTCACCCTAATATTTTAGTAGTTGGGTTTAAAAACTCTCAATGATCTCTAGTTTATACTTATGGAATAATGGATGCAAACTTTGATTTGCAGGCTACTAACAATAGCCAAGTCTTTTAGTGGAAGTAGCTCATGACCTTCTTAACTCCTTTGATTCTTTGAAACCTTGATCTAATACCACTAGTTATTTAGAGGAAAAGATAAGTACGTAAACACAAGATAAATAAGTATGAAAGCTTCTGCTTGAATAAATAAGTTCTATTTATTAATTATTCTCTCAATAAATCCATCGAGATACTGTTATTCTCTATTCTTACTTCACATTACAATGACCCAACCATGATTTTATAAGCACTAAACTTTCTAAATATGGAATCATGTAAGCTCTAACTTTCTTTTCCTTATGCAAACTATGACTTGAAACTTTAACGAAACTTTTCTAACTTCTCCTTAACATAAATCGACATTTTTCTTTCCCTTAACTTTTCTTAACAAGGCATTAACGTTTTAGCCCTGCCTCACTTGAATTCTAATATTGGACTTAACTTGCATTCCTTCCCTTAACTTAACTCTTCATACATTGCATGCATACGAGAGTACTTACTATTTCTATCAAGTGAAACATTTTTTATCTATGAAAAAATTGGGATCGATGACAGTGAATCAAATAGGAAATTTGGGGATAGCTTTTTATGAATTGTGTGCTCTTATAACTTTTAAATTACTATATGAGACTAGATTTCACTTAGTTGTAACACATTTGAATATTTGGCAACTATTAGGCCACTTGGGTTCTTGATTCTATAAGACTACTTTCATTCATATCATTTTCATATTGGTTATGTTAAGGCATAATTGTATGGAATGATTATCTACATACTTCAATAAGTGTTAATCTTATGAATTTTAATAATCGTGAAATATAAAAAGTGAGGTGTAGTATGGAATCATGTAGTTTTAGATTGAGAAAATTGATGAGTGAAAGAGTCATGACGCACCACAAACCTATAGTGATGGGTCATATAGGTGCGCTAAGTCAACCCCTGATGTGGGTGACTATAGGGGCATGACAATGACTTTTTAGGTTAAATTAAATTTTATGGTAGAGGTACTCTTTCAACCTCCTTCATAATTGATTTAAATATATCTCTATTAAATGAGGAAGATAAATCACACAGTCGTTATTCCCTAGTTTGAAATGATATCAATTATTAATATTACTTGGTTTCATGGTTTTATAATTAATAGATGAAAATATTTACCAAAATCTTAATACCTAACAATAAATTAATATCAAAAAATACTAAATTGCATTTTGCGTGTGTTGTGTGTATAAATATATAAGTATATATAATATATATATATATATATAATATATTATATAATAGAGAGAAAGAGAGGGGAAGAGAGAGAGAGAGAGAAGAAAATATTTTTTTTATCATTATATTATATCTAATTTCTTGCAAATTTATATCGAAGTTTTAGTTGAAGTAATTTAAAGATTTTCACATATTTAAAAGAAAAAGAAAAAGAAGAAACCATAGAGTGTAACTCAACTGACAATCACCTTGTTATGAAGTATTATGTAAAAACATGAAATTCAAGGTTCAAATCCTTGTGAATTAGGCCAACCAAAAATGATAATTTTAATCTATTTATTTATTGTATTTTTAGAATGTGATATGTATATTGTAATGTTTTGAATTAATTATTTTAATTATTACTTTAAAACAATATAATATATATGTGTTGTGTGGTGTTGTGGGTGTGTGTTTAAATTTCAATGCATAATTAATTTGAATGAGAAAGTAAAAAAATAAGATGATAACATATTCTAATTTTATATTTAATTAAAAATAATTAATGAGAAAAAAATTATAAAAGAAAAAAAATTGATAAGATTAAATTTCATTTGGTTTGTTTTTCAAAAATTAAAAGTATATTATCCTTTATCCACTCATGGAGTCTTTGTGAAAACTTCTCGAATACAGTTATAAACAAGTTGTCTGTGATCATATCTACAGATTGAAGGGATAGAAGAGGAATTGATGTCTAAGAAATCTCATTGGGAAAAGTTGTCGCGTTCTTTAGAGTTGGCTACCCCCACAACACGAGGAGCCCAACAAATGGTTGTCTTTATATAAGATAGCATGAACGGTAAGTGAAATAGCAACCTTGGTATATGAGCGAGACAGTAGTAGCCTGCAAGCTGAGAGACTTAGAGCACACAATCAAAATCAATTTTGCAGGTGTTAGATAATATTGTCTTAAATTGATATGGTTTTGTCTTAATTGTTAACTGCCTTAAATGGGTTTCGTCTTAATTGTCATTGTCTTAAGTGACCATTGTCTTAAATATAAAGGTTTGTCTCAAACTGTTTTTGTCTTAAATATAAAGTTTTTCATTGTCTTAAGTGACCATTGTCTTAAATATAAGGTTTGCCTGAAATTATTTTTGTCTCAAACTGTTTTTGTGTTAAATATAAAGTTTTGCCTTAAACCATTTTTTCTTAAATATAAAATTTTATCTTAAAATAATTTTGTTTCAAATTGTTTTTTGTCTTAACATATTTTTGTCTCAAACAATGTTTGTTTTAAATATAAAATTTTGTCTTAAAATAATTTGGTGTCAAACTATTTTATCATTAAATTATAATATTTAAGACAATTCAATTAATATTAAATTTTAATGTAAAATAACTAAAATAAAAAATGTCTTTTAAAACAAAATATTTCTTTTTTAAAATAATGTCTTAAAAATACACAAAGTAGTAATAGTAATGTTAGGTCGTATGTTAATCGTAAATGAAGGGTATAAACACCTTCTCCCACATCAATTACTATGAACAGCTGGCTGGATTTTAGATTTGTTATAATCTAGTAGTTGTAATACTGGTTTTTTGACTGAACTTTTAAACGTATTTCTATATCCTCCAAAACACAATTTAATGTGACGACATAAACATTCTTAATCAGTTGGGGTTGTGACTAGTGGTCTTGTCAGTTGAATCGCGTGTCATGGCACGTGGATGATACTTTATAGAGAGCATTTTAAACATGTTATTCTAAGATTCTGTCAACACATTTATTAAAATAAGTTTAAGTTTGGACAATTTATTAAAATTTCGTTAATTAACATTTCATTCGGGGAATTTATCATTATCTATTTGCAATTTGCATGTGTCGTGATTTATTATCTGCATTTAGTCAATTTGACCATAAAGGTTACCTTTTCTTATGGAACATTTTTTAACTTTGAACTACTCGGGGTTATTGGGATTAATATTATTAAGATAATAATATTTATATTTAAAAGATTTATAAAGTTTATATTTAATAAGGTTTATTAATAATATAAAATAAAAGGTTATATAAGATTAAAAAATATTGTTGATTAAATTAAATTTATTATAAAGATTTAAAATATCTTGTTATAAGTGTTATTAATAAGGTTTATGTTTTTATTAATAAAGTTTTTACAGAATATTAATTATTAATGATTATATTATAAAGTATTATGTAACCTATGTGATTAGGAGTTTAAATTTTTTTTTGGTTAAAACATGAATCATATGTATGCGAGCATTTTAGGTTTATTAATAATATTAATAATAAAGTTAGTAAATATTAATAATATTTAAGGTTTCTCTCAATTGGGATGCGGGTCGATATCAGAGAGGCCAGGTTGGGATGTGATATGGGTAGTATGAAGGCCATAACAAACGTCGCCCTTCACATGTTCAAGGCAGGGGTGCAGTGTCCTTCGGTATGAATGCATGGATGGTGAATGGGCAAGGTGGTGGAGAAGGTTTAGGCATTTGATGTGCATGGTAGGAGAGAGCAGCTATGGAGATGAGAGGTGACTCAGAGTTGGGGAGGGGCGAAGGAAAGCAAGGAACCTTGGTTGTAGACAAGTAACGGATTCCCGGTATGTAATTTAGACCTACTCCTGTATTAATTCCATGATCTGGCTGGGGTTTTGCTGGGGGGAAGGGAGGGGCAAGCGGCCATTGCAATGGGGTGTAGCTTTGTATGGGATGCATTGGGGACAGAAAGGGTATGCCATAATCTGGTTCTGCTTTCTGATTCTATCCCAATCGAGCCATAACCTTGGTTGTGGAATTGAAAAATACGGGTTGAGAAGATACATGGGCCTATCTTTAGTTTCTCAAGCCAGGGGAATAAGGGATAGTGGGCTCACCATTCTTGGGAGCCTAGGTGATGAAGAGAGAGGAACGAAAGAGCTGAGGCCAAGGGGGTGGGAATTCAACCATGGCAGTAGGATGTAGAGAAACCCTTGGGAAACCGGGCACTAGCATGTCACTGAGGGAAAATCTAGGGATCCCGAGTGGTAATCTGGGAAGAGGGGCAAGCAGAGCCATGGATTGCATTCGTTGGTTGAGGGTGCAAAAGGCGAGTATAATCGTAGGCATCCTACCAGGCTCTGGACGAGGTTGTGGGCTTGGTTCCAGATGCAACGGGATGACCGAAATTTGAACCATAGCAAGGGGGAGGGGCACTATGAGGAGCTCCGGGAGAAGAGTCTGAAACCCACTTCCCTTGGCCACTTGCAAGCTCTGGGCTACCTTAACTCTCAGGCAGAGAAGTATGGAAGAGGGACACTATATGAATGACAAAGATGAGATGCTAAGCAAGGTTTGATGAACCTAACTTCATTTGTATCTCAACAGGGCTCCACTGCATAGGTTATGGTTCGAGCAGCGAGAGGACGTGGGCGTGGCATGAGAAGCCTGGCCCCCCCCAGACAGACAAGGGACCGAGCACGTCAAAAGCTCGTGGGGGTCGTAAGCCTGTCAAGCACCTCATAGCAGAGGCAATAGCAGCATACCGAGACGGGACGAACGTGGGAATTTAGAACTAATTGAAGACTTGGAAGTTGAGATTAAGCAGGAAAGTGAATCAAAGGAAGAGATCGACAATTGGAGGTCACTGGTCCCAGATCCAGGGAACACTCGTGGGAGAATTACTCAGTTTAAACACACCCTTTATCTGTATTTCCTAATGAAAAGTCTTCTTGGAAAAGCGATGGAACAAATCTCTGTGTGGATGGCAGTTACAATGCAGGGCCTACCAAACTATAAAAAAGATATGGAGAAAGTCCTCTTCCAATTTCACAAACAGGACATCAGGATGGATCGAATTGACCGCCACATCGCTTGCATTCTGGAGCTATATGGAATGCCATGGGTGATTGCTGAAGATCTTGCTCTTGTTGCTTCTGTCTCAAATGAGCAAAAAGAGAAGAAAGACTAGACTCCCCATGCATAGTTTTTGTTTATGCAGTTAGCTTTTAATTTTCTTGTTGCATATGCTAGTTTTTATAGTTATGTAGTATTTGGACATGAGATCAAGACTTATCTAGCTTGGCTAGAAAGATTGAAACAATTTTGTTTTTGGATGGCTTATAACACTGACCGGTGGAGAACAAACTTGGTTTCCCCTCAGGGCAAGTTGAGGCCACCTCGTGAACCTGTGTGGTGTAAATTTGCTTAATACATAATAGAAAATGGATGGACCTACGAAGCTTAAAAAAACAAAAAAAGGTTTATTAATAATATTTATAATAAAGTTAGTATTATGTAGTTATTGATAATATTAATATTAAGGTGTATTCATTATTTATTAATAAGTTTTACTCTTTAGTAATAAATTAATTTTAAGGTTTTTTAATAAAAAATAATAATTCTATTAGTTTTAAATATTATTTCAATTTTAATAACTTTATAATAATATATTAATAACTATACAATGATTTATACATTTGACATATTAATAATACATTTATTTAGATATAAAAAATTAATACATGTCAATTATGATTTCTTTAGTCAACCATAATCAACATGAACATTAGGTTCAACCACGATTAATTATACAAATTATTTTCAACATGCTTATAGTTAACCCTAGACATCATGTCCACCATACCCAAACTGAAGCATAAGAAGCATGCCCATAGTAAACATAGGCATAAATATTAATATGCTCATTACAATTAATAACTTTAATAAATTTTGATAATAAATTTAATGTAAGTATACATTATTTAATATTTATGTTTTTTCAATATTTATTTGTTATATATCCTTGATAATTTTTTTAAACATTGCAACAATATTCAATTATAGTCAAAGTAGCTCAACTATCATCAACCGTAGACACCACAGTCATCCATGTTTAACATGGTCAACCATAGTGAGCATGGTCAACAATGGTGAACAACATATATAGTTAAGTATTGACAACCATGGTCAAAACATTTCACCCAAAGTTAATCATAGTTTACCATATACAACCATGTTCAACAAATGACATCATAATCTAACAAATAAATATCAATGTCGCAATGTATCAAAAAAATGCAACGTCACAATTTATGAACAAAAATTGGCATCACAACGCGATGAGAAAAAATTAACATCACATTTGATGAGAAAAAAATTTGCATCGCATTGTGAAGAAGAAAAAAAATCAATGACAACATGACAAAAAAAAATCGATATCCCAATATGACAAACAAAAAATCAATGTCACAATGTGACAAACAAAAAACCATCACAATTTGATGGACCAAAATCAACATCGCAACATGATGAACAAAAAAATGGTGTTGCTCTTTTGCAAAACAAATAATATTTTCACAATTTGATGACATAGGAAAACATAGCCAACCTTTATAGCCAATGTTTAAATTGGGAATAATCATTAAGCTAGGTTGACCATATTCAACTATAGTCAACTATGGTTGACCAAACTGACAATAGTCAAACTTAGTCAGTTATGGTCAACCATAGCCAATATTCAATAATAATAATAAGAATACTTTATGACTTTTGTTTGATTTTTGACTTTTATGACCCATTCTAATTTTGATAAAGTCTTTCAGATTAATCACATCATGAGTTGTTGGTCGACGTTTTGAACCATCTAATGTGGTTCATACCTTATGACTTTTATTGATAGTGCAACCATATTAAACAATAGTCAAACTAGCTCAACCATGGTCAACCATTATCACCATGGTCATACATGCTTAATATAGTCAACCATAGCAAACATGGTCAACCATATTCATCTATAATTAAACATTGACAACTATGGTTAACAATGTTCACTCATAGTCAATCATAATTGACCATAGACAAGATGTTCCAAAATTGATGTGGAATTGTGACAAATAAATGTCAATGTCATAGTGTAACAATCAAAAATCAATGTCACAATATAATGAACGAAAATTGACATCACAATGCCATGATAAAAAAAATGGCATCGCATTTGATATACAAAAAAAATTACATCACATTGTGACAAAAAAAAATCAATGTCATAATATGACAAACAAAAAGCACATTTCTAATATGACAAACAAAAAATTAATGTCGCAATATGCCAAATAAAAAAATGTTTTGCAATATGACAAACAAAAAATAAACATCACAATGTGAGAACCAAAAAAATGTTGTGAGAATGTGACCAACAAATAACAATGTTACATCGTGATAACAGTCAACCTTTATAGTTAACATATAATTAGTTAGCCATGGTCCAACTTCATCAATGATGCAATGAACATAGCCAACTTTATCCACCCACAACTAATTTCAATCATCCTTAGTCAACCTTACCAAACCATAGTAAAGGTTTAAAAAGTATTGTTAATATTAATATTAATAATGTTTAATAATATGGTTTAGTAATAGTATTAATATTAAATTTTATTAATAATGTTTTATAATAAGGTTTATATTTAATCAGATTTAGGGTTTACTTAATAATTATGTTTAAAAGGGATTAATAATAATATTAATATTAACTAGATTTAATATAAAAAGTTTTAAAAATAATATTACTATTTAACTAGATTTAATAAAACGTTTTAATAATAATATTACTAATTAAGTTTCGATATTTATATTTAATAAGACTTAGGGCTTATTTAATATTTATTTATTTTCAAAATTTAGTCTCTAATATAATTTTTTATGTTTTTTTTATAGTGCAACCATATTCAACTATGGTGAAAACAACTCAACTATGGTTAACCATGGTCACCATGGTAATCCATGGGTAACATGGTCAACCATATCATATCTAGATAGTTACATATTGACAACAATGGTCAACAATGTTTACCCACATTCAACCATAATTGTTATAGACAAAAATGTTCAAAAATTGAAACTGAAATTGCAATGTAACAAAAAAATATTAGCATCCCAATGTATCAATCAAAAATCAATGTCACAATCTAATGTTGTAATATGATGAACAAAAATTGACATTGCATGTAATGAGAAAAAATTCATTTCACAATGTGGCAAACAAAAATTTATATCAATTAATATATAAAATATGAAAAACTACACCAACCAACCTATATTAAACATATTTATTAATATATGTATGTTAATTAATAATTTAACTAATATAATAACCAAGCTTTTATATATTTATTATATTGTCAGCTTTTCCTAAGTTACTTTAGCTTTGTAGGATGATTTAAACAACTCAAAACATCGAGTAAATTCCTTTTATTCTTTAATGCTTTGTATAACTGTTTCATGAATTTAAAAAGAACTGTACTTTTGTTGAACATGAATTGTATTTTTACCCTTTGACAGATTGCAAGATATGAAGTCCTTTGTAGAGTCTTTATCAATGTATCAATGCATTGTAGAGCCCATCAATTTATGATTAAAATAAATTTGGGAATACTTTTTCCATAATAAAATAAATCTGGAAAAACTATATTCCATGATAAAGTCGTATGATGTCGATCACTGTATTATGATCAAGTTATAATTATGTTATTTTATGGTTTGACCGATTTCATGATAAAGTTCGTACGATTTAGTTGTAAAAGTTTTTTTTTAAGAAACAGATCAAAAATATTCCCAATCAATAATTAATAAATATTGTTACGATGGATTTACTATTTTTTAATTGATTACCTTTCTAAGGAATTACGTTCCAACCTGGTCAAATATATCCCATTATAATTAATCATTAATCAGTCGTAAAAAAATAAAATATTGAATTTCTCCATAATGATCTTAAGCATAAAGATGTGGTTCGTTGTTGAGTGTTGCTTTCTAAAACCTGTTTGACTTTTAGCCCACTTACTTTCACTTTCAAGTCATATGTTCAACTTCTTTTCCAAAATAATACCATATAACTTGGCTAGGAGAGGGATGATCATAATTGTCTGATAGTTAGAGGTGTTATTTGTATCCCCACTTTTAAAAATAGGGATAATGAGGCTCTGAGTCCATGGTTTAGGGAACCCTTGATTAACCGCTTGATTGAAAAGCTTGTGGGTGTGGGGTATGAGGACATGACCTCCAATTTTTAAGATTTCCGCTTGCTAACCTTCAATGTCCTTATCTTTCCCATTTGCCAGGCATTTAAAACCAAAATCAATGTCTTCTAATGAGAAAACTTCTTTCATTGTGAGCAGGGTTTCAAAGTTATCCATGACATCTGGAGATTCATAAAGCTTTTTAAGATAGGAATTCTAGTCATGTAAACCAATTTTATTATTATCTTTAGTTTTCTTAGTTAGAATTTGCCTCCAGAATTTCATAGGAGCTACCTTAGAGAAGTGTAAGAGATTCTCTTGTCTTTTAAGAATATACTGTATTTTTTTCCTTTTAGTTAGGGCTTTGTATATTTTTCTCTTGCTAATTGTAAGAGACTCATCAACGGCTTCCTTAATTTATCTACTCTCACTTTTACAATCTTTTTCATACCATGGATTGGTTTTGCTATTTCTTTTATTACTTGAAACTTCAATTGAGAACTTGTTAATAGAATATGAGAGGGTTGTAGTTAAATTATGATATAGGTCTTCTATGTTGCCTATACTAGATAAAGGAAGCAAATTAGTTTTTAATTCATTTAGAAAGAGATCATTTTTATTTCTATCAAAGATTAAGTTCTTTTGGCTATAAGGATTATCTTCTATGGGATCTCTATGCATGACAAAATTGAGATTTATAAGGCCTATGATCAAAGTTAGGCTCGTGATCGTTTAAGATGTCAATATTTGTTATTTCATTGTATAAAGGGAGATCAGAAATAACATAGTCTACCATGCTGCTACCAAGCCCATGGATGCAGGTCACATGACTAGAATTGGGCCACTTCTTTAGACCATTGCAAATTATGAGATCCTGAGCACTAGAGAGCTTGACTAGCTCCGACCCAAACAAATTCTCCCCGAGGTCTTTAGAGCTCCTTTTGTTCCGACTAGCCAGAAAAAAAGAAAAATGAATTGATATATAAGGCATGACAGAATGTGTAATTCCTAATGTGTTTATTATGGTGTGTTTAATATGGAGCTTTATACAGAAAGATTTTAATCTATAAATATATGATTTTTATTTTTGAAAGAAAGA
>APFE031231739.1:4782-21761 GCA_000404065.3 Pinus taeda
AAGGCATTCAAACGTTGACTGCAACAGCACTCTGCCTTGAGGCAGCCTCATTTGGCACATTTTCACTAGTCTTGGGAGATTTGATTTTTGACAAGACAAATGAACTTTAAATTGTAGAATTCTGGTTGGGTTGGAAATTAGACTCAAAGAAATTTCTAATGAGCTATCCTGTGCCCAATTTCAACACCGGGAAGGCCTCCACAATCCTCCTGCAAAATGCACTATGTAGCACGCTACGCATTGGGAGCGCGCTATGCATTGGGCTTCATCGGCCTGTGTAAAATTACATGCGCACTACGCATTGGGAGTGCACTACGCATTGGGAGCGCACTACGCATAGAGCCCCAAGGCTGGAAAAGAATAGTTCATCACCCAAATTCTCATCAAACCACTTCATTTGTCTGCAATTAAGTTATTTATGCCTGCTCAGTGATTCGTGGATTTGTTATGGTGTTTCAAATGTGAAGAAAACAAGTGTTTGATATGGTGAACATCAAACCCTACCTTATACCAAATCTGCTCCTAGGGTTATGCATAAAGTTTGAAGATTGTGTTGGTGCTAAATTCTTGCCATTTGTCAATATTTTCTTTGTATTCCATCACTGTTGTCACTACCATGTGATCATATCGTTGTCCCTTCCCCATATTCATTATCCTCATATCCCTTTATACTTTTGGTTCCCATGTGAATCCCAAACCCTATTACTTACTACTATGTTCCTCCATTGGTAAAATCCTAATCTCCATAACATTCAAAGGTTGTTTCTTTGCCCTTGATTCCACTTGACTCACTGATATGTTGCCATTTCATTTCACTCCTATCCTTAAAAACTACCCCCCATCACCATATCCCATTCCTATCTCACTTATAGGTGTTCTCAATCCCTCATTCCCCTTTGGCACGAATTTGGAAACTGAAGACAAAGACACCAAGGTCTCATTTCTCATTTTCAACAAGCTGAACATACACATTGCAACACCATGACTGACAACAACACATCATACAACCAAGACAGAGATTGCACCACTGAACTGCATACACCAGGAGGACACTAAAGCGCCATGAAACACCTGATCCACTCAAGATTTTGGCCAAGGATTCATTGGCTGGACATAATACATGATGGAGGGTCTTCGCTCCGAATTTGAGCAATTTCAGAGAAATTTTTTTCATTTTGAAAAATTTTGGCTTAAAAACAGGTTTTTTAGCTCAATGCATAGCGCGTCGACATGCGCGCTTATGATTGGGACACTTTCTGGATGAAAACTTTATAGTTATGGCTTTTTCATGGTAATTTATGTATTCTCTAGTATGGACAAGGCATTTCATCAAGTTCTAGATGATAAAAAGGCCCAAAAACACCATGAAAATCACCTTTCTGCCACCTTTTGCTCCAGCAGGAAGTACTTCTGGGAGAATGACATTTTGAAGGGGAAAATGAGCTCCAAATTGGGAAATTCCACTTGAACTGGATAGCAGACATCCAGGGCTTTCCAACCAGCTATTTTGAACTTGATTGTGATGTCAGGAAGTGCCCCAAAAGTAGACTAAAAGGTGCACGGCGCATAGAGATTTTTGGTCAAATTTTCTCCTTCTAGCTCAGAATTCCGGCCAGTTATGACCAGTTTCACCTCTTGATGTGATTTTTGACCCAGCTTGATGTAATTTGATGTACATGATGAAACTTTGGCACTTATTTACCTATTCTATATGATTCATTAATAAAATAGTAAAAATTTAATGAATGGATCAGTTTCCCTTCTTTTAGAGGCAAGTTGTTTTGGATGCCTAGATTTTAGTTCCATGATTAGAATTAGTTCAAACTGCTCCTAGAAGGAGGAGCTCGACCCCTAGAGGTGTGGGAAGGGGTTAGGAGGTCTATATGATGTAATTTTTGATACATTCTACAGGTTGGACTTTTGGGAAAAGCTTAGACTCTATTGTACATTGTATCTCTACAATTTTGGCAAAGGAAAGACCAGGGTTTTGCAGCACTGTTTGGGATTCATGTGGCTTTATGTTTTGATGGTGTGCCTCTCTGAGTAATTGTAAGTTTATCCACTGATTTTTGTATCATCTTCATGTTTCTTCTTCTAAATTTAGAACAAATGAGTGATTAAGGTGGAATTCATAGTTGTTATGCTCTGCCTTTGAATTTGTTTAAATTTCCATGTTTTCTTCAGTTTATGGAGAATCCTTGAGAATTCCTTGCTCTCCTTAGCTCCTCACCTATCTAATCTACCCACCTCACTTTCTTTAAAGCATCAAAACGATTTCCTTCCTTGCCCCAATCAGATCTCTGCAGAAACTGAGCCTCATCCCTGAGCCCAAATTGCCTTTCCCATTGTTTTCATCAAAACCCTAAAAACCTAAATCAAATCAAACCCCTGCACTTAATACCTAGCCTAAGATCAGTTGCAAATTTAGTCATCTCGAGCCTCGTTGATTACCTTTTCCGAGATAGACCCAGAGAGAGCCCTCTCCTGTCCTCGTAGGGCTAGCTATGAGGTTGAGCGTGGTTTGATGTAGCCTTGAGTTTTACCTTATTTTAGCCTAAGGTAGATTTAAGCGCTAACAGATAGTTTCCTAGCCATGAAGTCCATGGTAGAGGAAATGTATAGGGATTTTAGAAAACACAAAGATGAAGATTTATCAGGCTCCAAACAAGATAAAGGAGAAGATGAGTCTCAGTTCCATGACCACTCAAAAGGCAAGGGGAAAGAAGAAAGCTTTCTCCCACCTCCTGATAGCCCTGAACATAAAACAAAGGCATATTTGATTAAAATCGACGTTAAATTTGATTTGCCTATATATGATGGAGACTTGAATGCAGAAAATTTGGACAATTGGATTAGACAAATTGATGTTTATTGCAGAGTGGAGAATATCGATTCAGACAAGAGCAAGATTCAGCTGGCAAGCCTATGCCTTGGAGGCACTACCTTATTTTGGTGGGAAGACAATACCCAAGCTTATATGAAAAGACATGGTAAGACTATCTCTGTCTGGAGTGAATTTGTTTCTGCAATCAAAAAGTAGTTCTATCCATTGGCCTACATGCAACAAACCATGATGAGCTGGAAAACTCTTCGACAGTTGAAAGGGAAATGTGTACAGGGATACACTCAAGAATTTAGAAAGAGAGCATTGATTCTAGGAATCTCATTAGACTTACCTGAGAATCTATTGAAGTGCATTGGTGGTCTACACAACTACATGAGGCATACTATCCTCATGTTTAATCCCACTAGTATATATGAGGTATCTGTTCAAGCTACTCATCTAGAAGCTAGAGGAAAGAATGGAAGTCCAGAAGTTGGGGGATCATCCCAACAAACTACAAGCAAGAATAAGGAGAAAAGAATGCAGAAATGGAAAGCAAGGAAGGCTAACACTGCACAAAAAATCAAGGCTTCATGCACTCACTGTAAAAGGGATGGGCATGATGACGAGCACTGTTGGATTCTGCATCCAGAGCTAAGACCTAAGAGGTTTCACGACAAGAAGAAGAAGATTGTTGCAACTATTCAGAAAGATTTGGGGTCAAGCTCAGGAGATGAAACAACTATTGCAGCCACAGGTATAAGAGGTAATAATTCTGAAGCATCTACTAGTAATTCTGCACAATCTACTATTGATGAAGAAAATGAGAGAAAAAGACATTAGCTTTTATATATTCGAGTTATTTCCAAACATCAAAAGATTGATACTTTGTTTGATAGTGGCTCACAAGTAAATTTAATTTCTGAAGCAATTGTAAAGAAATTGGGATTAGTGACTACACCTCACAAGAAACAATACCACTTAGGATGGTTGAATGATAAAGCACATCTACAAGTGACTAGACAATGCAAACTCAAGTTTTCTTTGGGTCAACATTTGTAGATGAGGTTGATTTAGGCATAATTCCTTTCGATATATGTGGAATTGTTTTAGGAAATCCTTACTTGTATGACAAAAAAGTTATTTTCTATAGAGTTGAGAACAAGTATCTACTTGTTAAAAATGGAATCAAATACTTTGTAAGAGCTCATAAGCTCAAGAATAATTATACTCTCATAAACTCAGGGCAGATGAAAAGAATGATAAATTCATGCAAACAATTCTTACTGATGGTTGTAAAGGAAAAGAAACCTAATAAAACCAATGTATTTGAGGGTTGTAATGCTAAACAAGACGTTGATTTAGAAAAGGTTGTTTCAGAGTATGATATATTGTTTCAAAAACCTAAAGGTCTGCCACCCAAAAAGGAAATAGTGCATGATATTATTTTGCAGCAAGATGCTCCATTGCCTAACATTGGAATGTACAGGTTGTTTGCTTTAGAGAACGAAAAAATCAAGAGGTGGGTGCAGGAGTTGCTCAAGAAGGGGTTCATCAGAACTAGCACATCACCATGTGGGTCACCAATCGTTTTGGTGAGAAAAAAAAGATGGCTCGTGGAGAATGTGCATTGAGTACCAAGCACGGAATAAGATAACAATCAAAAATCGTTATTCGCTTCCTCGCATCGATGATCTTTTAGATCAATTGAAAGAAGCTATTTATTTTTCCAAGCTAGACATGCATAGTGGATACCATCAAGTCAGAGTTGCAGAACAAGATGCATGGAAGACTGCTTTCAAAACAAAGCATGGATTGTATGAGTGGTTGGTTATGCCTTTTGGCTTAACTAATGCTCCTGCTACTTTCATGAGATTAATGAATGATGTACTCAAACCTTTTCTTGATGATTTTGTTATTGTGTATCTGGATGACATTCTGATATTTAGAAAAGCGTGGGAAGAACACTTAAAGCATGTTAAGTAGACACTAGATGTTTTGAAAAGGGAAAAACTTTATGTCAAACTCTCAAAATGTGAATTTGGCAAAACATATTTGAACTATTTGGGTCATATAGTAGGGGGTGGTGAATTGAAGATAGATCCCTCTAAGGTGGTAGTCATTGTGAACTGGCCTAAATCCAAATTTGCTACAAAAGTTAGAAGCTTCTTAGGAGCATCACAATATTGGAGGAAGTTCATTTCTAACTTTTCCTTAGTTTGCAACTCCCTTACATGCTTTAACAGGATTGAACAAGGTGTTTCAGTGAGGAGGCAAACAATAGAAAGCCTTCAACACCTTGAAAGAAAAGATTAGTACAACACCTGTACTAGCACTGCCTGATCTTCAAAGACCATTTGAGATCCAAACAGATGCCAATGACTATGCCATGGGAGAAATGTTGACATAGCACGGTAAACCCATATGTTATCATTCTGAGACATTTAATTCTGTAGTAGTTAACTATCCTACATATGATAAAGAATTGTATCCATTAGTACAGAGTATGAACAAGTGGAAACGTTACTTAATGGGCAAAGAGACAGTAATACATACTGATCATCAACCACTTCAATATCTACACACCCAAACTAAGTTGCAACAATCAAGACACTATACACCAATGGGTTTTCTATAACAGTTTCATTTAGTCATCAGATATAAAATGGGCATACATAAAAAAGTTGCAGATATGTTATCTAGACCCATTATAAATGCATCTACTATACTTAAGCATAATTCTGTGTTACATGAGAGTTACATTGAACAATATGCTCAAGATATAGACTTTAAAGATGTATATGCAACTTTAAGTCAAGGAAAATGAGTAGAAGAATTGGATTATCATGTAAAGGACTTACTCTTATATCATTGTGGGAAGTTATGCATTCCACAAACTGAAAGAGTAAAGATAATTCGAGAAACACACATCTCTCTAATATCAGGTCACTTTGGGGTAAGTAAAATAGTTGCACAGCTGCAAATATTTTGTTATTGGCCAAAAATGAATGAGACAGTTTCTAGATATGTAAGACGGTGTACTATGTGTGCAAAAAGCAAGCCCAACAATAGAAATCTAGGCTTGTACACTCCATTACCAATTCCTTCTCATCCTTGGGAAAGTGTTTCCATGGACTTTGTTGGAGGACTGCCTAAATCTAGGAATGGTCATGATTATCTGTATGTTGTTGTGGATAGGTTCAGCAAAATGTGTATTTTGATACCTTGTAATACACAAATTACAGTTGAACAAATTGAAAAATTGTTCTTTCAATATGTATGGGTTCATTTTGGATTAGCCGCTTCCATTGTATCTGATCGAGACACCCGATTTGTGGGGAAGTTTTGGTCAAGTCTATGGGAACTGATGGACACCAAACTAAAGAAAAGCACAGCTTTTCATCCTCAAACTGATGGCCAAACAGAAGTAGTTAACAGGACAGTGGTCAAGTTACTCAAGGGATATTGCTGTAAGCATCCTAAGCTTTGGGATGAACATTTATGTTATGTGCAACATGCTTATGACAGAGAAAAACATTCTTCTACACAGAGATCTCCTTTTGAGACCTGTTTTGGTTTCACACCAAGGTCTCCTTTGGATTTTGTCTTAGGTAAAGACACCACAGTTGAGGGACACATTGATGTGGACAGGGCAATTAGGTTCATTGAAAAAATTCAAGAGATCCACTAAGCAATACAGGAACAACTGGAAAAGATCCAAGCCAAATACAAGGCAAGGCATGACAAGCATCGGATGGAGCATAGTTTCCATGTTGGTGACCAAGTCTGGCTATATATCAGCAAGGATAGGATGTAAGGTGAAGGTAATAAGCTAAGGCCTATCAGATATAGACCCTTCAAGATCCTTGAGAAGATTGGTGAGAATGATTTTCGCCTTGATCTACCAGCTTACATGCACATCTACTCAGTCGTAAATGCAAATTGCTTGAGATTGTTTAAACCTTCACTAATTGAAGATCCTGAAGAGTAGAGTCAATTGCCTTCTATTGATGACCTTTTACCTAAATATCTTAATGAATTGCAGGAAGACATAGTTCTGGACAGGAAGGTGAGGACAACGTGCAGGGGAGATTTTGAGTACCTCAGAGTTGGGCTCAAGGGTCCAAAGCCAAACAGTGCAAAGTGGATAGAGATTGGACAAGTGAGACAATTGTACCCTAACTTAGTTGATGCTTGAAAACCAACTTTTGATGGTCCAAAATCTTTTTTCAATGGGAAGGCCATGATCTGAATTGGATCCATTAAAATTATTAGAGTTCTATAACTCTATTAAATCAGGACAGACTTCAAAAACTTGTGAATGAAGAGCTATCAAGGAGACCTCTAGATAGTGGAAGTTTGTAGCTAGCAAGGAACGATGGGGACCTCAGTGAAGGTGCACTGACCGAGGCCCATGGAGACTACACAGGATGCAAACTAGCAATTAGGAAGTCCGAATAAAAAAACGAAGGCCATTTCTGATGTGCGATTAGCACTAAGCGCTAATCGTGCATTGTTGGGAAAAACCCCTCAAAATGGAAAGGCCCCAAGTGCTCAGTCACAGGGAAAATATGAAAGCCATGGGAAAAGCACTAAAACAAAAGGCAAGCCCCATGCTCCAAAACCGGTGGAATATCGGAGGCATGTTTGGCGGTAAACGGATTTGGCAGGAGAACGAGCGACTCCATACATTACACGATGCATGTCCAGCGGATGAGAGAGAAAACCACCTCTCATCATGGGCTAACATCCGAGCAAGTGAACCACGCGATATGAGCAATAACCATAGGATTTGGGGGGCCTAGATCTAACAGCGAAGATTGCACCCGATGAATGACCAGACCTAGAGGAAGAATTAAGGTGCGACATATAAAAGTCTAAAGTCTAATTTGACTGTTGAGTTGGCGGATGAATCATTACACAGCGTAACCGAAATATGAAACCGTTTGAGGAAGAGCTAGCATAATTCGTGAGAGGACAGGTGGCCACTTCCCTACGAGACGTTACATAGTGGTGATGACATAAAGGTAGGGAACTCCAAGCGAATAGCAACAGGCGATCCGAAAGGGCAGAAGAGGAAGTGAATAGTCATGAGATAAATTGCCTTTAAGCCATGAATAGATAGAGGTAAAGATAAGGAGAGCGCGAAGCGAGAGAAAAGTGAGCACTACAAGAAAGAAGGAGACAGTGAGATAGAGAGACAGAATAGATAATAATCAAGAAGTAGAAAACTCAGAGCTAAGCTAACCTGCAGAGTAAGGTAGCATCGAGTAGACACAATGCCTGAGAGGTTCAAGCAATCCCTAAGAGGGTACCTGTCAGGAACTCGGTACCTAATTGGACTCATCCCATTCAAGACCAGATGAGGTCGAGACTTAGTAAGGAAGAGTTTGTGCACTCTAGTGGCTTGGGAAATCCAAGAACCACCCTGCTAAGCATCATTTGTTTCAGGCGACTCAAATTGAGCTCCTCATTGTAAAAACTATACTTTAAAGATAGAAAAAGGAAAGGCCACCACTGAAAGCTGGACCGGATATGTAGCCTAGGAGGATTCGGTGAACTCCTTGTAGCCTAGGAGGATTGGGTGAACTCCTTGTTAATTTGTTGTGTTCTTGTATTTTCTTACTATGTTTCTCTTATTGTTTTCCATTTTCCAGAGTCTGTGTATTTTGTAATCTGATTGATTTGTTGCTTAAGATAACATAGACACACCAGCACATGAGTCTGTAATACCTTCATTCATTAATTAATTAACTGAGATAACTCACAAGTGATTTTCATATAATCTATTTTAAAGTTTATTTATAAACAGATACTGGAAATTTCGGAGAGTCGCCACCAAACTCTGTGACTCTCTTTCGTCTAATGGAATTTAGAGGCTGCAAAGAGAAATATTTAAACATAAGTTTGATGCTAAGGGTTTGAATGATTCATTCGCTGAGGTTTAAATTAAGTGTTTAATGAAAATATCATGTGACCATCCTTACTTTATTGATGCACTTTCTGATAGTTCTTGTGGGTTGGTAACGGGTCATGTGTGATTAATGAAATGTCACCAACTATACAAACATAAAATGGTACTATAATTTTATTTTATTTCTCATTTTTATTTTTTATTGATGATCTACTCTTTCTTGTACTTTAACTATGATTTT
The DNA here is from genome assembly GCA_000404065.3 of Pinus taeda. Taxonomy (NCBI): domain Eukaryota; kingdom Viridiplantae; phylum Streptophyta; class Pinopsida; order Pinales; family Pinaceae; genus Pinus; species Pinus taeda. The sequence goes on from APFE031231739.1 coordinate 13,762, forward strand.
CAAATATTTAGATTATATTTGGGAAATGTTAGGGTGTCAAACTCCATACTTATTATCCAAACACACACCAACTACATTTGAATGTAGATGAAGAAAAACAAAGAATTTCCATTGAAACTAGATATACCTCTAGAAATGTATAATTACTAGAACCTTACCACGAGACCACAACCCCAAACCACACATAAACTTTAATTGAGCAATGATAATACTCTCAAATGATTCATTTGTAAGGCCTAGAGTTTAAATCCCAAAAGGATTTATTACAAGAATGGTGCATGCAAGGCTTCAATAGCTTTTAGTTCGGGTTTTCACCTCCCCACCTTGAGGCTTTTACTCACTAGCGTGAAAATTTACTTCTAAATTCCCTACCATAGAAGACAATGTTTCTCTAAAACCCATCAAGATGGGAGGATGTTAGACTAATGCTGTCAAATTTTAACTTATTGGACTAGGTATTTGCATCTTCTCTCTTATCAGAAAGATTGCCATGGCCCTGAAATAAGGATTAGAAGGATATCGTCCCCTTTTTAGAAATCAAAGGCCCACTTCCCTAGCAATAAATTGAAAGGAAAAATCTTTAAATGAAGACAAGATGTTTTAATACTAAGCCTTGTCAAGAAGGTAAGTAAGGGATGTATGTATTAAGTAGACTCTCTTTGATTGTAGATGCAAAAATGATAACACAAACAACAAAGAATCAAAAACGAAATGATGCAACATACCAATTGAGTAGATACCATGCTACCCCACAAGTTCCTTCTCTTCTGATACACATCTTATCTTTGTTACAAACTGCAAAATTGTGATATCATAGTCTTGTTATTAATAGGAATCAACAGAAAGGAGCACATACAGAAGGTTGGTGCCTCCTAACTAGTTGGTTTTATCTCATAATATGCGTAGCGAAAGCATTATATATAATACTAAGGGGCCTACTCTTCATGAATGGAGTTGTCTATAATGCAACTTTTTGGAGATTCCGGTGACGGAATCCGGCGGAAGAAATTGAGGTTAAATCTTGATTTGTTGCAGTTAAAACGGTTTTTTAACTGCATATTTGGATTCAGCGCCCTGAAAAACCCCTAGGACGCTTTGATTGTGCAGAAACTAGCTATGAAACTTGTGATTCTAAAAAACTGCTGCCGGATTTTGACCAGAAAAACCCACCGGAAAAGCTTTCAAAAAGTCGCATTATATACAACTGCTTCATGAATTCCTTAAGGCGGAAGCACTAAAGCACTATTTGTTTTCATCTTCTCTGTTGACACAAGGACCTTTTCTTCATCTACCTCAATGGTTGTCTTTGATGTGATCTATGATTCCCATATGAATAACGTCCACTAAGTTGTTGGTCTCTCCAAACCTCCCTCCCAATATATCCTTGAAACAACAAATAAAATGGAGAAAGAAGAAGAAATTTGGGCAGTTAGCTATCCATTCCATATTTTGTTGATGCCACAACAAATAGTATGTGAAGAGGAAAGAGGAACCTTATTTGTGTGTAGTTTCCTAGCTCACAGAGGCCCATGATAGAAATACCTTCTGTTTTCAAGGCTAGGAAACTCAAGTTTTATAGATATATTAGTCCATATCCCATTTGTCCCAACATTAGCCTTCAAAGGTGTTTAAATTAAAAAACATTGCAACTATGTTCACATGAAGTCCTTTTGGTCTACTCAAAATTGCTATTTTGAATGAGAACACTACCCCTGTTTTATATTCAAATATTTCATGACAGATACTCTCAATGGAGAAACATAATTTTCCAAAGTAATTGGGAGGTTGTAACTATAAACGAGGATAGACAATACCATGATACAAAGACTATATCCATTTTTTAATCTCAAGGCTGAAACATTGACTTGTGCGTATTATATGCCAATATTTGGCTAATTAATTAATAATATCTTTTTGGCCAATTAACTAAACATACACATTGACAATGGTATTATTTTTAGTTTGGATAATTAATTAACAATATATTTTTAGCCAATTAAGTAAAAATACACATTGAAAATAGTATTACTTTAGTTTGGGTTATGTCAAATGAATTTAATTTTGATTTTGATTTTTTATTTTAATGTGTAAATCATTGCTCAAACTTCATCCATGCTTATTAAGCACTCAGTGCCCAAACGAAAATAATACTATTTTTAGTTAATTGGCCAAAAATATACTTCATGTGAACATGGCTTCAATGTTTTTTAATTTAAACATTTCTAAAGTGCCTTTTGTGAAGATCCAAGGGATGTTGTATGTGAGTACTTGAACGAATCTCCACAAAGAAAAAGCCAAAAGCGCATTTTGTATTCATTTATTAATAGAATATAATATTGTCACATCCCAAAGTTTGTTTTCTGGGAAAATATTATGAAATACAAGTTTTAGCTAGTATAGTTATTTGAGAACATCCCCTATATGTATGAAGGTTATAGGAAAAAGTACCAAGAATATCTAGAGTATTCCTTTTGGAAGGTTTTAATTCTAAACTTAGAAAATCCTTTAATTATTGAATTTCAATTTAAATCAGCAAGTTTTTTATATGTTTATATGTATCATAGTTACTATGAATATCTACACTTTTAATTGAAAATAAATAACAGTTACAAGGTTTCAAAGTAATGTAGTGTTTAATCTCTATAACACCTAAGTAGCTTGAGTAATTGTTTTATCTTTAGAGCAAACATTATCATGTTTGATCTGATTTAATAGGTCATTAGTGGAGGCTTCTTTAAATTTTAAAATTAGGCAAGTATAATCCATTTATGGAAACTATGTTAAATTGGCAACTAGGGCCAAACTCCATGTGGGTCGGCTTATTTATGGCAGATGATATTTTTATTGGATCCCTCTCGTCGAGAGGTGTAGGATTGATCCAAAGATCATCCAATTCCAATAAGTATTTATGGAGATATGAATTTATTTTGTTTATGAAATTATTATCAAGCCGACCTACTATTATGGAGGCTCTAGAAGCCCAACCAACGTGTCTATTCATCATCCTCACTTTAGTATAAATAGAAGATTTTTTGATGTCAATTGGACACACTCATTCTTAATGTGATCTCCTCTCCATGTCTTGGGTTTTTGGAGGAGTGAGACACCAAGAGAAACTCATGTTGGCCCAAAAGATGATGCCTTATCTACGCAGTCATGAAAACCTACCAATGCAGATAATGGGGCACTTACACGCTGTAACATAAATGGTGACTGCACATAATGGTGTAGCTACAGTGAACGCATAGCACTCACAGGTGTAGCCACAGTCACAGTCCTGAGGTGATTGAAGGTGAATGAAGCTGCAGCAAGGTCAATGAAACATTGTAATTCACAGCATCACAAGTCATACATATACGTGGAATACGTTACAATAAAACGTTGTCATACATAGCAATTCTATATATACGCATCAGCAAATATACCACGCAGTCCTATGATACACATATGGAATATGAAACATGGAACGCAATCACATAAATATGGACAGTCAAGACGTAGTTATATTATGGATGCATATATATATTTATACGATTCACGCTAGAGGCAGACAGTCAGGACGCAGTCATATTAGGGACACATATATATACATATACGCTTCACGCTAGACTGTCATATATATGGAACGGTAGACAGTTAGGACGCAGTCATATTATGGGACGCAGAGATATTATATGGAATGCAGATAAATATATATAACATGCACAACAATGTCCTACTCTACACGCAGTCATGACAATATAATATACCTCGCAGGGTAGCGGCAGTAACGTTAAGGGTATATGCTGTGTATGGAAGTCAAGGCAACAAATAAGTATTGAACGCAGTCAAGGCAGCAAGGTAAGGAACACATTGGAACGTCGTCATATACTTCAGGATGGAATGCAGTCAATAATATACTATATATATATATATATATATATATATATATATATATTTATATAATATATATATATATATATATATATATATATATATTATATATATAGATATATAGATATATATATATATATATTGTTGTGTATGGAATACAGGAGAGTCATATCCCTGATTCACACAGCTAATACAAAAAACAACGAGACTGCATGGAGTATTGCGTGGAACTATAGCCTAGTTGCTTTGCTAGGCTACAAGCCATAGCAAGCAGCTAATGCTGATATGTATATGACCTCCATTATGAAGCAACAAAAGGGTATTATGAGCAGCATGATGAGCTGCATAATGGGCAGTATTATGAGTAGCATGATGAGCTACATAATGGGTAGTAGTATGAGTAGCATGATGCATGAGCAAGAAACTAAGGCTGATATCAATGAAGGCAAATTGTTGCAGCATGATGAAGCAACGAGAAGGCGGAGGTAGCAGCATGGTGAGCAGCACTATGAGATCATGTGCAAGGGTACATTAGCAAGGCAGCAACTTGATGTTGATGCTCATTAGTTTGAGCAAGCATTATGATGGATAAGATCATGGACATGGACACCAGCATGGTGCAGTATGCAGTGGTGCAACTAGAGGACCAGATGCAGCACGACGATATCCTCAGTTGAAGCAGAATGTCTTCAACTGATCTCATTGTTATAGGAGATGATCTATGCTTAGATCTAGACAAGTCAAAGTGTTGACTTATGTTGTAATTGTACTATCTCTCTGTCTCTCTCTCTTTCTTTGCTGAACTTTGAAGATAAAAGAAGATTTGATCAAAGGGTTTCCACACATGTTATGGGGTTTGTCCCTGGCTCGCGCCACATCTTGTGTCCTCTTGCCTTGGCTTGTCTTCTGCGTTTTATATTTATGTTCTATCTGCAGTTTATCTTAATGTTGATGTGATTACTAACTGTGAAAATTTAAATAAATTGCTCTAGCATAGAACATACCAAAACTTAACATGGTATCAGAGCTGAGGTGAAGACAATGCCCAAGCAAGAGTGAAAGAGAAATCACCAAAGGCAGTTGGGACAAGATAGAAGGATCAATGCATCCCTCATAATTCACCTATGGTGAAGTCAAAGCCGAGAATGTTATCAGAATGGCGCAGTGGAAGATTCTGATGGTCCATCTTAAGATCACTTCATTGGGAAGTTCAGATCTAAGGGTGGAAGGAAAGGCAAATGCCTTGTCCAAATAAGTTTGGCCGTTATGCGAAGGAGTGTCTGAATGGCAGAGACACATCTCTTGATGAAGATAACAATCATTCCTGGGACATATTCAATGATTAAAGGAATGACTGGTAATGCAAGTCATCAAGGAAATGGTTGACTCTTCCACGAAAGCAAGAAACCCCAGAATCTCTTTTATGTACCTGATCGCAAGAAGAACCTGATGTCCATCTCGGAAATGGAAGTCAAAGGTTACAGGGTGGCACTTATCGATGGAAAGGTACGTGTTTGAAAATAGATCTTTCAAAGATGTTTTTGAGTTCAGGGTTGTATCAAGTTGCAGGAATTCCACTAGGGACCATGTCCATTGACTCAGCACCAGAGGTTTATGTGTCAGATGGTGACTAGGATGCCTGAATTCAAAAAGGAGAATGAAGGTACATGTTTGAAATGTACCGAAGGAAAGTATTATAAGGGGATAATTCCCCTCATGCAGCAAGTCCACAGGCTTGGAACAACCCAAGGAGTTTGAGACTCATGATCAGGAATCTCATGTATACATGTCGAAGAAAGCCCTCTATGGCTTGAAGCAAAAAACCTCGGGCGTAGTATGAGAGGATTGATAGCTGTCTAATGCAGCTGAGATTCACTAGGAGTGAAACCGATCCAAACCATTACCCGAAGGTTGTGGATGACAAACCTCTCGTACCGGCACCTATGTCTGACAGGTGCAGATCCTCTCATTTATAGGAGGCAGAGGGAGTTGGATTCTGAATATGAGAAGATAAGCTGCAAGCTTGTGACTGCCTCGAGGATCCTAACTTTCAGAAGTTATATGGTAATGATGTCGGACCAGATTTGGGAAATGCCTTTCAGTTTCATAAACTCATTCGCGTTGATGTTCTTGGAGAACCTCCGTCCGGACATCTGTGTTGCAGTTAGCATGGTGAGCTCATATTTGGTTGAGTCTCACTAGATTGGTGCCAAGAATCTTCTGAGATATCTTTAGGGCATAATCTCTCATACACTGCTGGAAATATGAAACCACTTGATTATTCGAATGATGAGTGGGTAGGCAGTATGGAGGATCACTAGAGCACTTCTCAGTGCTGTTTCTCTTTGGAATCTTCCTCGATATCCTGGATGAGCAGGAAGCAGAAGTCGGTCGCTATAAGCACCGCCCAATACATGGCTACGAGTATGATCTCGCATGAAGCTGCATGGTTGTGGAAGCTCTAAGTGAGCTATTTTTTTCTCTGTGACAACCAGAGGTGGGATTCAATTATTGAGGAATCTCGTATTCGACAATTGCTCCAGCAGACAAACATCAGATACTGCCTTATCTAGGATATGGAAAGTTGATAAGCAAGGAGGCTCCCTCATACTGAGATGATGTACAGGTCGCTAAAGCCTTGGGGGAAAGATCAAATTTGTGATTATTCCGAACGACTTGGAGTCGTCGAGAGACCTTTCTAAAAGGGTCCTGCATGTTGTTTACATTGAGCTCTAGGAGCTCTGGGGGCCTTGCAGTTCTACTGGAGCAACATATGACCACAGGGTGACTCACCCTCCCCTGTTTGGTGCGCACTGGAACAAGATGATTCGCTCTCTTGTGGAACAAGATGATTCGCTCTCTTATGGAACACGATGATTCGCTCTACCGTGTAGCAGGATGATTAGTTCTCCTGTGAGGCCTGGATTGATGTGTTCTCCATGGCGATTGTAGTAGGGGTTGTACCATACTATGACGTTGAATTCGGTTCAGTTGATACTGGTCTGGGACCAGTGGTACATACTTCGAGACTGACTTCGTGTCAGTGCAGTACTGGTCTGGGACCAGTGAGAGTGGTACATACTATGACGCTGACTTCAGGTCGGTTGAGACTGGTCTGGGACCAGTGGTACACTCTCTGAAACTGCGATACTGGTCTGGGACCAGTGGTAGGAGTGGTACTTACTCGAGTTGCCTGAGACTGGTCTGGGACCAATGGTACACACTCTGATTGATGCAGGATTGACGTGTTCTCCTGTGAGGACAAGATTTATTAGTTCTCCTGTCGAGGCATCCTACCCATGTAGTCTGGGACTCATGGGAAGTACCTCTCATCTTATCAATGAGTAGGGAAATGAAGTTAGGGACCATATTAGTACCGATGGATGCATCATTGTATCTACCGTACTCCCTACGCTAGGATGACCTCCATTGATCTGGGATCAATGGTACTGGTCTGGGACTAGTGGTAGGAGTTGTACATACTATGACGCTAACTTCAGGTCGGCTGAGATTGGTCTGGGACCAGTGGTACATACTCTGAGACTGACTTTGTGTCAGTGCAGTACTGGTCTGGGACCAGTGAGAGTCGTACATACTATGACACTGACTTCGGGTTGATTGAGACTAGTCTGGGACTAGTGGTACGCGCTCTGAGTCTGACTTCGGGTCAGTGGAGGATGGTATGAGACATTCTCGATCAATTCTTCCTCTTCATAGTTCAGCAGAGCTAAGCAGAGTAGAGCAGAGCAAAGCCAGCAGGGCTGAGTAGAGCGGAGCAAAGCCAGCAGAGCTGAGCAGAGTAGAGCAGAGCCAGCAGAGTTGAGCAGAGTTGGGAAAAACAATGCAAGGCACTGATGGCAGAGATAGTACAGTTGGACTTATGGATCAATGGATGGATTTTTCCCTAGTTGAGAGGGAGTGTTAAATTGGAAACTAGGGCCAAACTCCATGTGGGTCGGCTTATTTATGGCAGCTGATATTTTTATTGGATCCCTCGTCGAGAGGTGTAGGATTGATCCAAAGATCATCCGATTCCGATAAGTATTTATGGAGATATGAATTTATTTTGTTTATATAATTATTATCAAGCCGACCAGCGCTTATGTAGGCTCTAGAAGCCAAACCGA
>APFE031231739.1:27347-54116 GCA_000404065.3 Pinus taeda
GAGAGAGAGAGAGAGAGAGAGAGAGAGAGAGAGAGAGAGAGAGTGGAAAAGGAATTTAGAAATATAGAGCAACTTCCAAGATCCAAACATGTATACAAGATGAGTGAGAGAGAGAGAGAGAGAGAGAGAGAGTCAAAGTGGAAAAGGAATTTAGAAATATTGAGCAACTTCCAAGATCCAAACATGTATACAAGATGAGAGCGAGAGAGAGAGAGAGAGTCAAAGTGGAAAAGGAATTTAGAAATATGGAGCAACTTCCAAGATCCAAACATGTATACAAGATGTGTGTGTGTGTGTGTGTGAGAGAGAGAGAGAGAGAGAGAGTCAAAGTGGAAAAGGAATTTAGAAATATGGAGCAACTTCCAAGATCCAAACATGTATACAAGATGTGTGAGAGAGAGAGAGAGAGAGAGAGAGAGAGTCAAAGTGGAAAAGGAATTTAGAAATATGGAGCAACTTCCAAGATCCAAACATGTATACAAGATGAGAGAGAGAGAGAGAGAGAGAGAGAGAATTGTTCTCTTTGATCATATTTATTGTTGCAGGAAATCTGTAAGGAGCGATATTCACCAACCGTTTACTTCTCTGGCAATTTTCCAAACACTATATTGTGATAGATAAAAATTCCTCTTTCAAAACATAACTTGTTACATTCCATGGATATTTTCCATACACAACCGAGGATATTATAAATATTCTTGATGACATTGTCATCATTGGTATGAATACGGTAGTGATGGACAATAACAACTTACTTGCAATGAAAAAAATTGAGAAGTGTGATGTAGCATCCAATCAGACATTTGAGAGGGAGTTGGAGATTTTGGGAAGCATTAAACATAGGTATATTTTTAATTTTCATATTTATTGTAAATCGCCATCCGCTAAAATGTTTATTTATGAACCCTTACTCATGGGAAGCTTAGATGGATTTCTCCATGGTTAGTACTTTGAAAATTAGATGAATATTTTTATTGATGCCATAGTTTGAAACCATGATGTATGTCTGCTTAATAGGTTTCTGATTTTGTTTAGAGTGTAAAAAACCTAATCCACATTTAAATGGGAGGGACCAATTGAATATATCACTTGGAGTAGGTGGAGGTTTGGATTACTTGAATCATCATTGTGACCCTAGAATTATTCATTGTGACATAAAGTCTAGCAATATACTCATTGATGAAAGGTTGGAGGCACATGTATCAAACTTTGGTCTTGCAAAGCTCTTGGAAGATGGTTAAACACATGTAACCACCATTTTTGTAGGCACACTTCTATACTTAGCTCTAGTTATGTTGGGCTTCCTTCTGCACATAAGCCTGATTTTATTCATATTTATTATATGAATTAGAATACTAATTTTTATCCTCTAATGTCAAAATAGAGTACTTTGAAAGTGAGAGAGAAATAGAGAAATCAAATGTTTACATTTTTGGAGTAGTATTGTTGGATTTTCTTAATGGAATAAGACCAAACAATCCTTATGTTATGGATGAGGGAGTGAATCTGGTAGGATGGGTGATTTTAAATCCATATTTCCTTTCATTTTGAAATGTGAATTTGTGTTTTCCATTAATTTAGGTATATATGTATAACAATGTTCTACTATAGTTCTTTGTCTTAAAACTTCCTTCATACTTGATATTTACATGGTCTGCAAACTACCTATGGCTTACAACTTGTTATGAAGTTTTCAGATGGCCATTTTTGCTTCACTTTATATCATATAATTTCAAGATTGTTATTAAATCTTGTCTGATTGTAAATTCAAGTGAAGACACGTGAGAGAGAGAGTAAATTGGAGGAGATTGTTGATCCAAGATGTGCTTGTGTACCATGGGATAGCATTGATAATATTCTTGAAATTGCAGTCAGGTGCATATCACCAAACCCTGAAGAACAACCAACAATATGAACAAAGTAGTGTACATGCTTGAAGAAGAGATTATGCCTCCCTGCTTAAGGTAGTTTTTCCCAATAATGAACCTTGTAGTTGAAATGATAGAAAAAGATATTGTCTACCCGCCATAGTGAGTTTTATGAAATATGTTACGATGGAAAATGCATTCAATTCGACTACTATATGTAGAGATAATTGAAGGTGATAATGATTTCCATTTAAAGTGATTGTTTTCATTAAGTATGTATTTTTTGGGCCTTTTGTAGATGCCTCCTTTTTTTTTCTTTACCCATTTCTATGTAAACCATAACAAGACATAGTAATTTCTTATGACAGTAGAGAATATCATCTATGCTAAACAAAACTAAATTGTATATGAATTATAATCAGTAGGCAGTTGTATTAATGAAGTTCAAATAGAATATTATATGGGTTATTTTAGTTGAACCGTAAAACACTTCAAATAAATGTTTATTAGGTTTGTTTCAACACCTTTGCAACCTATTTTAACCTCTAATTGAAAAAAAATTGCATAATGTACACAAAGGAGAGTCAACTAGCAATGCATTTACAAATTTTAATGAACAATTGGCATCCTTAGCTAATATCAATTGTTTCTCAAAACAATACTCTGAAATTAGTGAAAATATATAGTTTGGATTGAAGGAAAATGATAAGGAATATTGAATGTTATTAGATCAAAGCATCTATACTGATGTGGCTTCTACCTATGATTGAATTATAAAAGAAACTTCAACTGTCAAAACAATTTTTAATATATCTAAGATATGAAGTGTCTATTTTCATAATTCAAACCTGAGATATTTATCTTGGAACAAGGAGATAAAAAAATAAAGAGTGTTTCTAGCACTTCTGAAAAAGAAGAGGTGATATTACCCCTTGTCTCTCCATGTAGCCTTTCAGAGTCTAGAGCATCCTTTTTATATAATTTTAATTAGAAAATTTAGGTAGATACGACAATTAATTTTTGTTTATGCATTATTTGTAAGTCCCTCTTCACTTAGAAGAGATATTTCAAGTTAAAGGAAAGATTATCCTCATGAAATCCCTAAAGAATAAAAAGTTGGGTTTGTTAAGGGTCATTTAGCTCTTTCAAACTACTAGGTAAGGGACATTAAATTCATTAAATAAGCCTCATGAATAATATACGATAATTTAGGAGAAGCTTCTCATTTAATATTTGATATCAATATGTTTTTTGTTATGTAGAATTTGTATTTGTAAATCCTGCTTTTGAGTTTTAGAAGCTTGGTTTCCTTTTTATGACCAAATTATTGTAGTCTAATTCAACTAGCACCTGACAGGTTAATTGTAACAGCACTAAGTAAAACTCAAATTGTGTGGCACTCTAAGTTCTCAGAAAATAAGTGCAATAGGGTCTCATAAAATGAGAATTGAGAGGCAAAATAATTAGAAAATTTAATCATCACTACCATAGAGCTAAGCATGGGGCAGCTTGTACGGACAACTAGAATAAAATCTGAGTGGATCTCATTCATTATCAAGAAGTGTCTTGTTGTCTTAACATTGATTATATCTCTTTCAATTCCCTTCTTTGGTAAGAATACCTATAATTTCAAAGTCTATATTATCATTTTTAGGAAGTGTCTTGTTGTCTCAACATTGTAAGAATGCCTATACTTTTTCAAAGTCTATATTATCATTTTTTTCACTATACCCTGCAATAAACTTATGAATATTCTTGTAGGTTTTGTAATGGCACTAATAGGATCTTTGCCTGCAATGGTCATTATCAGTTTCTCATCATGATTTTTCTTTATGAGCATAGCTGACAAGAAAATAGCTAAGCTATAGGTATGACTACAATTACATATAATATGCACATATATTTTCTATGAATTCCTTCCTTCATAGAATCATTAATCAATCACTTTGTGTTTGTTACATTATTTTGTAAGTTGTGTGACCCTTTTTATCATCTAATGAAGAAAAGAAATTATGTATTTCCAAAATTATGACTAGGAGAATACCGTAGTCTAAAATATTTCTTGTAAGGGACCAATATTAACTTCCCTATATATCCCTCCCTATTCAAGCCATTGGAAACTTTTGAGACATTATAAAGATGGAAATCCTTTATGGAGAGAGTATGTTCAACCAAAATTCCTTACATTTAAAACATAGGACACAATTGTTTGCCTATGACGTAATTTTTCTTTAGTAGAGGGTCTATCAATGATATGGAAACATTCTTTCTTCTTGCTTCGCAACTTCTCTTAATGCTAGCCAAGGTATACTTACTTCTATGTCAATTAGACATCAATGATTTCTTCTTCCTTTCTTAATAGATTCATCTTGGTTGAAAATGTATTGCAATTTCTAGTTAAGCCACAAAATTTCCAAACTTTGTTAGGTTGTAGCCATGGATCATTTCTTATGTATGTACTGGATTGTAATCATTCATAAGGTAAAATGAAAAACTTTAATTAAGATGAGGTTCCTAGATATAATTTTTCCTTTAGAAAATTTGGTGCCACATCTTAACATGTTTTCCAAAATATTAAAGTTAATTTTCTACACAAAACATCTTAAACACATTGAATCGGATACAATGTGTGTGTATACATTAAACACATGCAATGAAGAAAGATATTTGATGCATGGATATTCTCTTCTATTATAGAACATTCAAAACTTTGTTTTAAATGAGTCATTGCTCTAACTGTCAATATTACCACACATTATGTTAATGCATAGGTATCATGCGGAGGCACATCAATCAAACACACTTAGCATGAAATAATTATCTATATAATATATAGCATAAACTAGTTTACTAATTGAACTTTTATCCAAAAGGGCTTTCATACCTAAAGATTTTGATACTATTAAGTTTATATGTTGTTGGGTTACTAACATCTGCATTATAAACACCATATTCTACTCGCTAGCTTTTTAGTTTTTCCTGATATTGAAATCTTATATGATTTCTATGCAATAGTTCTATCAACAGTTCATTAAGCTATACGACAAGTTGACAATTCAATTAGCTAAGGTAAGCACTCATCAAGGTGCTTTATGAGTTTGTGTTAAAAATTATAATGGCAATAAGGAAATTTAATTTGCAATTGGTTTTGTAGAGATGATAGCTAGGATATCAATGGTAATTGTTGTGACAGGGTCCCCTATGGTAAACTTTGTAAATGTTGGCTTCAAGGGGTCTACACCCAGGTTCATAGTTTGTTGTGCCAACCAACAAAATCCTACGCTGCCAACCCGTTCGGCAACAATCCGCGTAGTGCAGGCTGCAGTCTCACCCGAGGCAGTATTGGGGGATGACAGAACCAGGTTTTTGCATCCAGAAGTCTGTGTGATGGGGTTATGTTACTTCTAGGGCTTTATTCGGACATTCATGAACCCTAATACTTAAACACAGGAATTATAATAACTTACAGATAACAAATTCTAACTCTGCGTTGATTTCTTTAAACATTAATAACATCAAATAAACTAACATATTTATCACTTTTGTGCATCTACTAAGTGTTTCTTATGATAATTTCAATAAACATAGTAAATTCTCAACAAATACAGAAGTAAACATAAACACAAAGATAAAGAGATATTGCTCCAAAATAGTCTTTATTATGTTCAATCCTTCTTTTACATACTCTTTCTTCCCTGCGCACACAGTTGCAGGGGCCCAGACACTCAGATGTGGACTTACCAAGGTCTCCATGCACATAGTTGCACGAGCCCTCCCCTTCGCCTAAGTACAAAAAACAAATTCTTCTGACTTAGATCACTTGCCCATACATAGATCTTCAATAAACTGATATCCCTATGACTCTCTATGACTCCTTTTTATAGCATCTTCTTTTACAATATCATGGTCTGCGAACCATAGGCAGGTCACAAAACAACTTATCCTTTTAACAACCAAGGGGATTTGACCTTCTTAAACCCCTTTGACTTCTAACGACCTTCGCACTCCACTCCTCAAAATGTAGAGACTTTACAAAATTAACAAAAACTGTTACAAAATTGACCCCATGGGACCTTGTCCCAACAAGCCCCTAACACAAAGTCATGACTCATCCTCGAGTCACTCTGTTGGTGGCACCTCAATCTTCTCCTACAACTCACTGAATTCAATCTTTAATAATTTCAATTCTATTCTCCCCTACACAGCGGCCTGGAGAACTTCTTCAACCAATTTTTCTATGGTGGGACCTTTGACTGCAAGTCCCACGGTTATTTGCATCTGTTGCATCGACTTTAGCTTACCCTATACTGATAGTGTTAACTGACTTGCCTTATCCACCCAAGGCTATGTCCTTGAAGATATGATTACTTTCTTTAGAAAAATATCATCAATTTTGCTCTAGATTAGCTTGCCCTTTTGTAATTTGGTGAACCTTTCCACTAGTACAAAGGTTCCAGATGTAGACCTTATCTCATTGAACTCCCTCTGCTTCTCTTGGATATCTTCTTCAATTTTCTATAGAGTTGGATCCTCTTGCATTGAGGTCCATGTTGGGTTGTGTTATATTCTTTCCATGACTAGTCCACATAGTTAACTGGGGGGGTTAGAGGAGGGGCATACCCCCCCCCCCTTCGTTGCACCGATTTTGTAAGGGGGGGTCATCAGGGGGGTGGAAAACCCCCCTGTCTAGGGGGTTTGAGGGGGCAGGTAGTGCCCCTCTATGGGGTTCGGGGCAGCGCCTAGGGGAAAATGTTTTGGACCCTATATTAGGTTGGGCAGACCTACCTATGGTTTTTTGCATGGTTTTCGCACATGGTTTTGGATGTGATGGTTTTCGATCCATGGTTTTGGATGTGATGGTTTTCGGTCCATGGTATTGGATGCTTTGTCATGTATAAATATTTATTATAACATTAAAAGGAACATAATGAAAAATCAAACTAGTAGTCCATGTTTTGGGATCTCTGTGTATATGTGTTTTATGTGTTATTCTCTCACATTTTTTAATTTTTTGTGTTTTAGAATTCGTATGCAATTAATTTCTATATAGGGTTAAAACCTACATTTGGTATCAAAGTTGTTTTGGCTTCAAAGGGACACCTTTGTTGCTGAGGGGTTTCGCTCAGGCCTGTGGTAGACCCTGTTCAATGGAAGATCTATGGGGTCAATTCTAGTGGTGAAAGAAGATGGCGAGTAGTGGAAATATAGAGATTGAGAAATTTAATGGTCATAGTTTTAAGTTGTTGAAACTCAAGATGGGGGAGCTATTGGTGTATAAGATTAGTGGATCATGGTAGATCTGGGTACTAAACCAACAGGAGTGTCTGATGAAGAATGGAAGAAGTTGGATTGGAAGGCAAAGAGCACAATATGATTGTGTGTCTCAGATTCAGTATTGCTAAATGTATCGGGGGAAGCTAAGGCTAAGGCTTTCTGGGACAAGTTAGGGACTTTCTACCAATCTTCATCTTTGGTGAATAAATTGTTCCTATAGAAAAAGTTGTATAACCTGATGATGAAAGATGGAGACTCGGTGACAGAGCATCTAAATGCATTTAATACTATGGTGAGTTAGTTATTATCAGTTGATATTAAAATTTAAAATGAAGATAAGTGCATCATTTTATTGTATTCTCTACCAGATTCATGGGATAGCCTGGTTATTGCAATAGGTCGCAATGCAACGCCTTGCAGTTTGATGAAATAGTCTCATCCTTGCTGATAGAGGAGATGAGAAGGAAAAATATGGAGAGCCAGAATGGTGATGCCTTGTATATACGAGGACAGTCCCAGAACAGAAACAAAAATAAGTCATTTACTAGGAGATATAAATCTAGAGGGAGGTATAGATCTCCAAGAAAACCTGTAAAGGGGGTGTGCTAGAAATGAGGAAAGGAAGGGCACTACAAAATGGATTGTAAATCTAAAGCTCCTAACAAAGGAAAGGCATCTGATGATGCTCCTTTTGCAAAGGCAAAAACTAGCTCAGATGAAGGTGGGATGTGTACTTGTCTTCTTCAAGTACACATGTAGATCATTAGGCATGGTTGATTGACTCAGGTGAATCCTTTCACTTCACTCCTCATGGAGAGTGGTTTTGTGAGTATGAGAAATATGATGGTGGTGATGTCTTCTTAAGGGATGATAGGAAGGCTAGAATCATTGGTCACATAAAACTAAAGTTGAAGTTGCAAGGTGGAAGGGTTAGAACACTTCCAGGTGTTCTGCGTATTCCTACATTGGCGAGAAATCTAATTTCTATAAGCAAGCTAGATGATGTAGGTGTAAAAACAGTGTTCGATAAGGATATTGGCAAGATGGTTCAAGGAGCACTGGTATTAGTGCGGGGAGTTCAAATTGAAACTCTGTACAAGCTGTAAGGTAGCACTGTTGTTGATGGGTGAAACAATTATGTGGTTCCTAAGAGTGGAGCAGAATATCTAGTGGTATCTAGAGAAAATACCATGTTGTGGCATCAAAGGCTTGGATATATTGGAGAGAAGGGCCCTTGAATACTTCATGTTAAAGGTATGGTAGAAGGTATGAGTAATAGCTCTTTGGATTTTTATTTCTATGAAAATTGTGTATATGGGAAGCAGAATCAGGTGAGTTTCCCCTTTGGTGGTAAGAGAGCAAAACTGATATTAGAGCTTATACACAGTGATGTGTTTGGACCAGTGAAGGTTCCATCACTAAGTAAATCTGTGTACTATGTATCATTTATATATGACTTCTCAAGGAATACATGGATATATTTCCTTAAGAAGAAATCTAAAGTCTTTGACAGGTTTGAAGAATTGAAGGCTCTGGTGGAAAACTAGACAGAGAAGAAGATAAAGGTATTGAGGTCAGATAACGGTGGAGAGTTTTGAAGAAAGGAATTTGAAGAATTTTGTAAGAAGTGTGGTATAGCATGGCATAAGACTACTCCATACACATTTGAGAAAAATGGAGTTGCATAAAGAATGAACAAGACGTTGATGGAAAGGGAAAGAAGCATGCTCAATGGTGTCGGGTTAGGACAAGAATTTTGGGCAAAGGTGGTGGATACATCATGTTACCTGATCAACAGATCACCTTCATCAACGTTGGAGGATAATTCTCCACAAGAGGTATGGACTGGTAAGAAACCCTCTCTTTCACAGCTGAGGGTATTTTGATGTGATGCATATGTACATGTTCTATAGGAGAAAAGAACCAAGTTCGCTAGTAAATCTGAAAAGTGTATCTTTATTGGGTATAAGGATGGTTTAAAGGGTTATAAGCTTTGGAACCCAGTAACAGGGAATTAGTTGTGTATAGTCGAGATGTGGTGTTCATAGAGGTGAAATATGTTATTAAACATGAAGTCTAAGCAAAGGAACCTAAGAAGATAGAATTTGAGCTCAAAGAGGAAGAATTACACTCTATAGTAGAGGAGGAATCAGAAGATGAAGAGCCACAAAATCCAAGTGTGAGAAGATCAGTTCGAGAAAGAAGGCAACCAGAAAGGTATAGTCTGCCTACTTTCAGTTTAGATTTTTCTTTATCTATTACTGATGACAATCCCAAAATTATGAAGGAAGAAGTAGATTCAGAGGATGGAAAACTTTGGAAAGAGCCCATGGTTGATGAAATGGAATATTTTCACAAGAATGAGGCTTGGGATCTAGTGGAGTTGTCGGCTGGAAGGAAACCCATTGATAGAAAATGGGTGTTCAAGAAGAAAACAAATTAGAAGGAAATTTGGAGAAATACAAAGCTCAGTTGGTAACAAAAGGTTATTCCCAAGTGCCGGGAATTGATTTTGGTGATATTTTTTCTCCTGTTGGTAAGGTAGCTTCTATTAGATTACTTTTATCTGTTGTTTCAGCTTTTGATTTTGAGGTAGAACAGATGGATGTGAAGACATAATTTCTTCATGGGGATCTGGAAGAAGAGATCTACATGAAGCAACCTAAAGGATTTGTGGTGAAGGGTAAGAAAGAACAAGTATGCAAGTTAAAGAAGTCTTTGTATGGGCTAAAACAGTCACCAAGGATGTGGTATCATAAATTTGATACATTTATATGGGGACTTGGCGTCACTAGAAGTAAAGCATATCACTGTGTGTATTTTAAATTAATTCGTGACCATGTTATTTATCTGGTGTTATATGTGGATGACATTCTACTGGTTGCAAATGACAAAGAAATTATCTAGGATTTGAAGACCCAATTGTCCTCCAAATTCAACATGAAAGATCTTGGTGCTGCAAAATATATATTGGGCATGGAAATTAAAAGAGATCGAGCAAAGAGGAAGCTCTGGTTAAACAAGAGGAAGTATGTCGAATAGTAAACCAGTGAAGGTTCCTATTCTTTTAAGTTTAAAGTTATCTACTAAATAGTGTCCCAAGACACAAGAAGAGGAAGAGGACATGTCCCGTGTTCCATATGCAAGTGTAGTTGGTAGCCTGATGTATGCGATGGTATGTACTAAACAAAACATTGAACATGCAGTGGGAGTATTGAGCAGGTTTATGTCAAAACCAGGGAAGTAACATTGGAGAACAATGAAGCGGGTTTTTAGGTATTTGCATGGCACTAGTGATTATGGCTTGTGCTACCAAGGAAGACCAAGATTGGAAACAGTTTTGGATATCTGTGGCTTTGTTGATGCAGACTAGGCTAGAGATCTGGATCAAAGAAAATCTACAAGTGGGTATGTGCTTAACCTATTTGGAGGTGTAGCTTGTTGGATGAGTAAGAAACAATCTACAGTGGCACTATCAACTACAGAGGTAGAATACACGGTAGCCACTCATGCAAGCAAGAAAGCGGTTTGGTTGCAGAGATTGTGTTCAACTATGGGGTTAGTATAGGGAGCTATAAGGATAGACTATGACAACCAAAGTGAATTTTCTTGGCAAATAACCCCACTTACAATTCAAAGACAAAGCACATTGATGTTCAGTATCACTTTGTGAGGGATATGATAGAAGACAAAAAGGTGTTGCTAGTAAAGGTGGACACTTTGAAGAATACCGCAGATGCATTGACAAAATCCATGAGCTCTGAGAAGTTCTCTTGGTGTAGAGAAAAAATGGCATTTGTAGCATTGGATAAATGACTAAGTTCTCCCGTGGCCCCCTATGGAAACAAAACAACAAGTGGGAGAATGTTGGGTTGCGTTATATTCTTTCGATGACTAGCCAACATAATTAACCAAGGGGTTAGAGGGTGCACAGAGCCCCCCCTCATTGTGTCGATCACGTAGTGGAGGAGTCCCAAGGGGTTTGAGGGGGGCGAGCAGTCCCCCCCACAAGGTCTAGGGCAGCACCCCAGGGAAAAAAAATTTGGACCCTATATTAGGTTGAGCGAACCTACCTATGGTTTTGTGCATGGTTTTCGCACATGGATTTGGACGCGATGGTTTTCGTTCCATGGTTTTGGACGCGATGGTTTTTGCTCCATGGTATTTGATGCTTCAACATGTATAAATATGTATTGTAACATTGAAAGGTACATAATGAAAAATAAAGATGGTAGACCCGATTTTGGGATCCAGGGGAAAATCTTTGTGTATATGTGTTTTATGTGTTATGCTCTCACATTGTTTATTTTCTGTGTTTTAGAATTCGTATGTAGGTAATTTCTGTATGAGGTTAAAACCTATAGTCCGTAATTCCATGGCTTCTTCGAACAATTGAGTGCATCCTTTGAATACATCTTCTAACGTAGACGTCTATCCCTTATTAGTAGCCTCATGATGCTCTCTGACTTCTGGACGAGTGGTCAACTACAACTTGAGTTGGAGCTCAGAGATCTACAGCTGCAGCTCAAATCTTACTTTACCAATTTCCTCCTTTGACTCCTTGATTGCGGCAATGATCTTCTAGATATTCTCCGCAAGGGCCATTTCTATGGAATTCGAAGCTTGGGACGCTCACTCCAAGCCTGCGCAATTGTTGCTTCTAGTTTTTGACTTCGCTCCATCACTTCCTCGCTTTCCTTGATGGCCTATGCCTTTTCCTCAAACATCTACTGACTATTGGTTTTGAATTCATTGATGATCAAAAGTGTGCGTTTTCCCTGAATTCGGAGGTAATTAGACACCCCTTGATGTAGCTCATTCAATTTCTGGATAGGAAGCACCACCAGATTCAGACTCAAATCCTTCATGTTTAAGAGGTGTGCCTTAACATCTGTTGAGTCAACACGCATGGACCCCTCTAGTAGTTGTATTGTGCAAAGGTCCAGGCTGAGTTCTACCCTAAATCTAACCCTCTCGCTTGTTGTAGGCTCGCCTATCCCACACTTTCTTGAATGATACTTATTTGGACCTGTAATTCTCGTAGGCCTTGTTGCACCTTACCCATTATTTGCTGGTATTGTTCTTCGATGTGGCCCCGAATATTCTTCGTGGCATCATGGACCACATTGTTGATTTCATCTAGGTGCCCCTCTATGAGGACCAAAGGTGCCGTGCTCCTTGATTTGTCTAACTTCTACTTATTACACGTCCCTGTAGAACTCCTCTTTTGCCTATTTTTGACAACGAAGGGGGACTCCAAGCCAATGCCACCTTCCTCTTCTCCCCTTGTCTCTTCCCCCACATTTTTGTGCTCTATATCTGATTCACAAATGTCAATAGTGGCCTACGACGTAGTAGCAATCTCTTCTTTTGGTGCATTAGTCTCTTTAGTAGATACCCTTTCTTGGATCATTTCTTTCTCCCTTGCAGCAACTTCCTTCTGCTATGTGACCTTTTCTTTTTCCATTTCCTTCTGTTTCACAAAATCCTTCTGTGCTTCCTTCTTCTTTTCCACGATTGGCGTTGTTGTGGTCTATGTTGCTTCACCTTCAGCAGCCTTACTAGTTCCTGCGGCGGCATCAGAGGGGGCAAGCTAGTCACTTGTACATTTAATGAAAACCCCCAGAATATCATCCTCGATGACTAATTGTGGCAACTTGTGACATGTGCATGTGTCATATTTCTTCATTCGAATGTCCAAATTATGGAAATCTTCCTTCAAATCTGTGACATTGAGGTACTACGCGTGAAAACTTGGTGATAACCTTAGCCATTGGTTAATCACCATCCTCAGCTCAAACTCAAATAAAACATAAAATATTTTTGTTTCCATAACATGCTCAGGGTCTTTGGTGGCCCACAGCGAAGCAAACTGCGCAGCCTCAAGTAGGTTTCGATCATGCTAAGGGAACTGACTTTCTTCAAGCATCCTCCAAGCCACCAATGAGATCAACAACAACTGCCACACATAGTGGAATGGCTTGCCCTCATCCTAGGCTTCTCTGTAGTCCTCCAAAAATTCATGACATAGGGATGGATCCCAGTTTTACTGGACTCTTTTGGCACACTATGAAGCCAAATAGACTATTGGTGTAAATACTTCATCTGCGCTGCACTTTCACATGATTTTTTGAGCCAAAATTTGTGCAGCAAACTGCACTCCACCATCTGATATGGAACTTATGGTGTAGCCACATGGCCTCTTTGTCAACTTGAAGTCGCTCTTCATTTGATCTGTTAATTTCTTCTCCTGTGACTTTCCCACAAAAGCCTCCATAGGGTCCACTCCTTGTTATTCTATGGATTAGCATATTAGTGAGTAGGATGGGCCCTCCAAACCAGAGGAACCCATCATGCATTAGTGTCAAAATTTGACACACACAGATTGTGTTTATAGCGTTGTGGCTAAAGTGTGGAACCCACAACATATTCAGTAGCCTTATGCACCCAACTCTGGCCACCCATTTCATTGGCTCAAGCCGCGTGATGTCCAACTCTTCATAGTATACCTCCTTTAGTTACTTTTTTGACTGCAACTACAGGAACTTCACATCATCCCCCAGGTCCCAATCCTCCATTTTCAAATATGGTACTTGTGCCAACAAAATTCCCTCAAATGGCACATTCTCTGGCAATAAATGTGTCGAGATCATGAACTTCGTTGAATCCGGGTCTTTGGGAACTTTATCTGTGGATTTTCTTGGTGGTATATATAGCGGTAGCTAAGGTATCAGCTTAACCTCCTCTACATCAATCTCCTCAACACCCCAGACTAGTTATTCCTCATCTAAGTCTAAGGGCTCTGTCAGCTGCCTGGATCGGTCCATCTTTCCCTTCTACTAAATCTTCGATAGGTTTTTGCTTGACAATTTCCACACTGCTGCTTGCAAAGGCTTCTTCTGTTTCTTATCTCCCATTGTGGAAGCAGATGGCTTTGGCCTTAGTGACCTAGAAATTGTAGTAGAAAACCCTATAGGGATAGGTTGAGCCACTTCATCTCAGGTCGAGTTGTAGTCATTTTCTCAATGAATATCTCACCTTGTTATTTATTTAAATTTGTGAATCCTTGCTATGAAATCTACTCCTGAATTCCTTCCCACTCCTTCTCATACATACAACACTTCTTTTGACACAAACGAAAGTGCAACATCGTAAGGAAAATTCTTAGGAAGAAAAGTGTTCGAATGTGGAGCAACATGCCATATTTATAGCTCAATTTGAATTCAAATCCATCCGTTCCCTCCATATTCCTGTCATTAATGTGTTTTTGGCGGAAAATTTCCAAAGATATTTTCCATAAATGCTCCCCCCCTGCTCCCTTTAATGGAAACATCATCATCCAATCAGCTATAGTGCTTCTAACGATCACTTTATTTTTTAGGTTGTGTGGGACCCACCATCCTAGCATAGCTCCTCCATCGCAGCTCTCATCTGCACCTTCCCTTGATTTGTCGCACAACCCCATCACTTCGTGCAACCATTTTTCTAATAGTGTAGTTTATAGTCCCGCACCCCCTTGTAACTACCTGGATTACTAATTCCATATAGTCATTATGCAAGGGCGGGATCACCCCTATACAACTTTAACCGACTCCCATTGACTTTTCCTGGAAACAACTTGCCATTCAGCTTCACGAGATGAACTATGCCTCCATCCGTAATCTCCTTAATAACATACGGCCCTAGCTAATGCATTTGGAACTTCCTCGGAAACTTCGCGAACTTACTGTCATACAACAATACCAAATCTTCATTCTTAAAGGTTCATTGTTTAATATGGCAATCATGCCGTGCCTTTTCACGATCCTTTTGCACTTGCTGATGGAAACCTGCCAAGAAGCGATCTTCCTCCATTTCAATGAGCTATGTGAGGCGTTCTTAAATGGTATCTCGATTGACCATGTTTGTAACTACAAAAATCCGTAAACTTGGCACGGTGTACTCCATTGACATTACAACTTCCTATCCATAAACTAGTTCGAATGGCATTTGTCCCGTCAACTTCTTACAGGTAATTCTATATGCCCATAGAATAGCTGGTATGCACACATTCGAATCATTTTGTTTCACATTGCAAATCTTCGTTAAGGCATTCCCAGGATTTTGTTAAATGCTTCCATCATGTTGTTCACTTGAGGATGATACGGTGTACTCTTTTGGTGATATGTCTAGAATTCTTTGAGCAAAGCAGCAATTGTTTCATTTAAGAAGTGTGAACCTCTATCACTCATCAAGACATTAGGGTAGCCAAATCAAGAAAAAATGTATTCTAAAATGAACTTTGTAGTTGTAGTTGTGATATAATCCTTTACAAGTTGTGCCTTGGCCCACCTAGTTAGATATTCGGTCACTATAATGATGTATCTAGTTCTTGTCTTCTTTCCTAGTGGTTGAATTGGCCCCATGAAGTCTATCACCCATTTATCAAACACTTGTAATGACACATGCGGGTTCAAGGGAAATTCATGCCTTTGCGACAGTCTTCCCATTCTCTGACAGACATAACATGCCCTGCAATAAGCCTTGGAATCCTTACGCACAGTTGGCCACCATAGTCTGACTTGTAGAACCTTACACGTAGTTATTCTTCCCACATAATGTCCTCCCACAACCCCTCCATGCACTTCGGTGAGGATTCTTTGTCATTCATACTTCAAGACATACCTCCACAATATTTCATCGGGCCCCATTTTATATAAGTGTCCTATGATGACATAGAAACATGTAGCTCGAACCACCAATTCCTTATTTTGTTGTGTCAAATACCCTTTAGGAGTTCTACCTGTAGACAAGAATTATAATATGTCTATGAAATGGTCATTTGTGATGCGCATAGCAAAGAGCTACACATCAGGCAATCCTTCCTCCATATTTATAATTTCATCACCATTCTCAATCCGCGAGAGGTGATCTAGTCCAACATTTAGTCGCCCTGGCTTCACAGTTACTTCAAATTCATATTCTTAAAAGACAAGAAATCATCTACATATTTTACCCCCAAACATAGGCTTGTTAACCACATAGTGCAAAGCAGAATGGTCTGTGTACATTTTGAAGTGTGTACCCAACAAGTAGTGCCTGAATTTATGTAGTGCATACACCATTTCTAGTCCTTCGCGCTCTCTGGTTGAACAATTCTTTTCTCCCTTTGATAATTTTCTAATCACAAATTCTATTGAATGGTTGATATAACCTTCACTTGGTTGGGTCAACACAACTCCCATTTCTATGCAGGATGCATCTACATGGATGTGGAACCCCTTCTTCCAGTCACGGAACACTAAAATTGGTGCAGTGACCATTTTTTACTTCAAAACATCCAACTCTTTTAGGAATCATCATACGAGAAAAACACCATTTCCTTCTTCAGCAATTTTTCTATGGCCACAGTGATCTATGCATATGCTTTAACGAACTTCTTATAATATCATGTATGGCCCAACATCGCGTGCAGTAGTTTGACATTATTTGGAGGTTCCAAATTAATAATCACTACAATTTTGGAAGATTCCACCATCAACTCTTGCTTATAGATTACATGGCCCAACAATATCCCATATGGTAAGTAGAATATGCATTTCTTACATTAAGTGATATATGATACCTTTGGAAAGTATCCAACATGAGGCAAAGACTGCAAACATTTGACTTTACTAACCCAAACATGGGCCAATCATCGAAGTAAACCTCCAAAAACCCGTGAATAAATTATTTGAAAGTTGCGACTACCACCCTAGAGAATATTGCAGGGAAATTTTTAAGTTTGAAAGGCATAATTATATAGTAGAAACAACCCCATTCACTCACAAAGGTAGTCTTACTCCTATCCTCCAACACCTATGAATGGTGTAGGAAATGGATCGTGGACATAAGAGTCATTCAACTTCCTTAAGTATATATTGCATATCTTAATCTCACTGTGCATCTTACTTTCCTGAACCACCATGGGACTAACCCAGCATGATTCTTCAACAAGTTCAATAATCCTTCCTGCAAACATCTTATTTAATTATTTGCGCACTTTTTCCTTATAATTAGGATTCAAATAGTAGGGGTGGTGCCTCATTGTCTTCGCATCTAGTTTTAGAGTGATTTTCATGATGTCGAGATACCCTAATATCCCTTTCAGATCAGATAACTTGGTGGGAAACAAGTCCTAATACTCTCGCAGTAGCTCTGCAACTTTGTCCACTGTGCCTTCGTCCTAATAGTCATCTATGTTTGCGAACTTTGGCTGTGCTTCCGATCCAATATTCACGTGCTTGGTCTTCAAGGGTTGTGATATATTAAGGACTTTCACCTTACATCTTGTGACCTTGCGTTGTCCTTCTAACTCAGGAATGTTGACATTCCTAGAATCTTCTTCGCCTTTGTCAGTGGTCACATGGCGCAGCTGCGTACTCCAATCTAGTTGTACCCACACAATAGGTTCTTCAGGCAAACTAAATATTGCAACTTTTATCTCTTGTAATGCTTCATCAATACACTCAAATCCATCTTCAAAGCTAAAAGTGGGTAGAAAATTTTCCATCAGAATATCCCATTCTATCGTTCCATGTCACATCTCTGTTTCTAGATAGCATTTCAGTGGGATCGTATCCAAAGTGTGGAAGAATATATGAACCCATTATGATTGTGGTTCTTCTCCCCATGCTTTCATCCATCAAGACAGATGCTCGTGTGGATTGTCCTTCCCTATATATTTCTCCATGATGCAGGTATTGGCATACCCAAACTGTAGCTTCATCATCCATCAATATTCCTTCAATCTGTGAAGATGTTCTTATGTGTACCCCACCATTTGGCAAGCATAGCTCTCAACACAATGTCTAACGCCTGGAACCGATGTTCCTCCCATAAATCCCTTTCAAATTTATCCATAAATAAAGTGGCATCCTCTAAACCATCACAATACGGTAAGTTGTGTACGTCAGTGGATATGCATCAGAGTGACTTTTTAATCATGTTTCATAATAGTACAATACCTTATGCAATGTGTTTACCTAGTGTTCCAACTCTTCATCTGAATTTGAATTGTAGGAGCTATCCTTCTCCCACGCAATTCACCCATCTGACATAGGATTGATCCAATCTTCATCTGTCCCAATCAGCTTATAGATCTGCTCAATATTTGTCCTCCTCATCATAATCGTGGACTAGTTCAGTATATTGTGCATCCTCAATTGGATCCAATGGAACAATAACCCTGAGTTCCTTCTTTTCAAATGTCATGTTGCGCTTATTAAGGTTAATTATTGTGTTCATATCAATTGCCCAATCAATTCCAAGCATTGTTAGGTATGGGTTACTGTCATCCACTATTTCGATCACTTCAAAATTGTCTATGATGGGTGCCCCTTCAATATCCACAGTCAACCCATGTAGGCACCCCATAGGAATAATGTTTTGTGGATTCGCCATTCTCAGCTAGATCGGGGACCAATGTAGCACTGGTCTTCCCATTCTTTCCCAGGTTTTCTTTGTGCATTGTGCACTACTCAAGAATGAGTTTATTCTTGCCAATGAACTTATCTATTAGCTCTTGTAGTCCCTCTACTGCCTTCTTATCCCTTAGGAGCTTCATGCAGGTTTGTAAAAATGATGCTAACAATGAGGGGGTTTCCTACTACACGATACTAATATCTTCAGTCTTCCCTGAGTGCATACTCTAAGCCCTTGAGGTGGAATCCCCCATGTCTGCAAAGTTCTTATTTACCTCCATAAAATTATCCCTTGCCTTATTCAAATCAAATCGAACTTATTTATCGGCAACCTTGCGTACCCACCCATCTTCCTCTGGTTGTTTCCCTTTATCCCCTCTGTAGCTATACCGCTTCATATAACAATATTGACACTAGGTCCATCTTCACTAGGTTCTGATCTCATCATCTGGATATTCTGAGTAGGTTGTTGAGCTTGGGTCTTCTTTTCTTGCATATTCGCAATAAGCACAGGACAATCTTCTATGACATGATAAAACTATCGATAATATTGACATGAGGGGTGAGTTGGATTTTGACAATCTCGCACAAAGTGACCTGGTTCTCCATAATTGTAACAAAAGATCTGGTCACAGCCTCTCCCAGCTCCTCCTCCTTTCCCTCTTCCTCGTCCCTAAAATCCTCCATGCACTGTAGTTGCACCTTGATCCTAATCAATTCATAAATTTGGCAGTTGTGCTCATCATGACCCATAGACTTACATAAATTATAGAACAATTGCTAGGGAGTCTACACAAACTTCTGTAGAAAATGACATTTGTCTATCGTGTGTCTCTCTGTAATCTGACAAATAGCACAACAATGTACCACTCCCATACTTGGCCCAGCGGTGTTTTCTAGCTTCAGGGGGACAGGACCCCCCCCAACTAGATAATTTTGGCACATTGAGCAATGATCCTTATCATGACCCTGGCCCTTACATTTCAAACACCATACTTCCGCGTGGACCTCATTCTAGACTTCCTTTCCCTTCTTGAGACTATGCAACTCCATATGCATGCTAGCCAACTGTGACTAAATTTATTGTACTCCCAGATTTGTATCCTGAATAGGTGAGGCTTCCAATTTCATAGAAATTTTGAGTGCCTCAGCCTACATTTCAATCTTTTGTTTTGACAGTGTTAATCTCAATTGGGGTAGTAGCAAAGAAATACACCAGTCCTTGTGCTGGTCATCTGTGATCTGCATATTATCCTATGGTAGAAGACATTTCAACCTCTGATCAAAGTCCCATGCAAACTCATTTACCTTCTCCTAGACCTCTTTGACCTTTGTTACTAATTTGGCTTGCGACTTAGGCTTCTTGAATTCATTATTTAGTGTGTCCTTTGTGTCTTTCAGTGTCGCATTTGGATGAGTCAATAAATACTTAATATACCAGCTTAATGCTCTATCTTGCAACGTTGTGACTAGATACGCTTTCTTCAGGTCATCATCTATACTCTATTGTGACTTCCACACAACATATGATACAAACAAAAATTGTTCAGGGTCTTATATCCCCAAACCTTTGAATATGGGCATATTCATAGCATTCGCCATGCTGAATAGTGGAGGTAGAGGCAGAGGTGGAGGTGTAGGTGTATGGGGTGGAGCTGATGGTGGAGGTGGAGTGGATGGATGTGGCATTCCCGTGATACCATGATTTACCATTTGCAACACACCTTGAGATGTTTTCAGAATACTATTTTCTTCATCACTATCAGATGCTCCCAATAGAGGAATTTTACTCAGCACCTAAATCTTCTAAACATTAATTCAATGGTATAACCCTTTTCTCGCAAAATAGCATTTTAATCCAAGTTTTCAGGGATTTCAAATACTTACCTCATGATCCTTTCAAAAACCAGCGTTCAGCTTCGCTATAATTGATAGATGTATCGATCACGAATTCAGTAATGAAACTACCCAAAATGTTATCGATCTAGTAATCGACATCCCTTGTGTTTTTTTTTTTGAATCTTCCAGGCGCCTCACCAACTCGAGATTCCACATAATAGGGTTACCCAACTTCCACATACCTTGATTTTCCACCAATTTAGACAACCACTCGTGTAATTCGCATGGGAAAGAGCAGAATAAAATTTCATGTTCTTCTATATATAGGTATCTATTCAGCCACTATTATTTTGACAGGTGTGGATTCCTATTTTCCTAGGCTGCAAATTTGTGCATCTTCTGATCTATCAACTTCTCAATTTCCTTCTTAGTTGGGAACCATTTATTCAAAATCACACATTC
Organism: Pinus taeda; assembly: GCA_000404065.3. NCBI lineage: Eukaryota > Viridiplantae > Streptophyta > Pinopsida > Pinales > Pinaceae > Pinus > Pinus taeda. The sequence continues at coordinate 48,232 of APFE031231739.1, forward strand.
CTCAGATAGATCTTGGTTCCAGAAACAGAACCATTTGTTTTCTTGAGGGGGTTTGGACCCAAGTTCAGAGTTAGTTGTGCTAACCAAAAAAACCCTACATTGTTGACCCTTTCGGCAACAACCCACGTAACACACCCTGCAGTCTCACCCAACGCAATATTGGGGGATGACATAACTAGATTTCTACATCTATATATCGGTATGATGGGTTTCTGTTACTTCTAGGGCTTGATTCAAACCTTCGCGAACCCTAATCCTTAAAACACATAAATTATAATAACTTGCAGATAACAAATTCTAACTCTACGCCGATTTCTTTAAAGATTCATAATATCAAGTAAACTAACAGATATATCACTTTTGCACATAAACTAAGTGTTTCTTGTGACAATTGAAATAAACATAGAGAATTCTCAATAATTCAGAAGTAAACATAAACACACGCATAAACAGATATTGCTCCAAAATAGTCTTTATTATGTTCAATGCTTCTAGTATAGACTCTTTCTTCCCTACACACACAACTACAGGGCCCCGCGCACTCAGCTACAGACTTGCCAAGGTCTCTGCACACATAGCTACAGGAGCTTTCCCCTTCGCCTAGTATAGAAAATAGACTCTTCTAACTTATATCACTTTCCAATACATAGATATTCAATGGAATTATATCCTTATGACTCTCTATGACTCCTTTTTGTAACATATTCTTTTACAATATCATGGTTCGCGAACCATGGGTGGGTCTCAAAACAACTTATCCTTCTAACCACTAAGGGGCTTTGACCTTCCTAAAGCCCTTTTGACTTCTAACAACCCTCGTGCTCTTGTCCCCAAAATGCAGAGACTTTACAAAATTGACCCTAGTGGACCTTGTTCGAACAATAAATAGTTTTGTTATTATTGTAAAGTCTCTGCATTTTGAGGAGTGGAGTGCATAGGTTGATAGGAGTCAAAGGGGCTTTAGGAAGGTCAAATCCCCTTAGTTTATTAGGATTTAAGTTGTTTTGTGACCCACCCATGGTTTGTGGACCATGGTAGTGTAATAGAAGATGATATAAAAGGGATTCATAAGAGAAGTCATTCAAGTAATCTATGAGTGAATAATATAAGTAAGAGTAGTTTGTTTTTTGTACTTAGGTGAAGGGGAAGGCTCTTGCATCTTTGTGCGCAGAGACCTTGGTAAGTTCGTGGTCCCCTGTAGTTGTATGCGCAAGGTAGAAAGAGCATGTAATAGAATATCTAAGCATAATAATGATTGTTTTGGAGCATTAATTGTGTATCTGTGTGTTATTATTTACTTTTGATATTACTGTATGTTTTCTCTGTTTACTACATTTATCATGAAAAGTAATAAATAGATGCATGAAAGGAGTATATCTGATTAATTATATGATGTTATGAAGGTTTAGAAATGTTAGCGAAGAGTTTGGACCTGTTATCTGTTAGTAACTATAATTTCCGGGTTTCAAGGGTTAAGGTTCGTGAAAGTCAGAATAAAGCCCTAAAAGTAATAGAGACACATCACATAGTCATTTGGATGCAAAAACCTAGTTTTACCATCCCCCAATATTGCCTCATGTGAGATAGAAGCCTTCACTACGTGGGTTGTTGCTAAAAGGGATGGTAGTGTAGGGTTTTGTTGGTTAGCACAACTAACTCTAAACCTAGGTCCAAGCCCCCTTAAGCCAACAAATGGTTTTATTGTTGCGACTAGGATCTATATGAGGAATATGTGATGAGCCATAAGTGGATATAGACTAAGAAAGAGATCGAGAAGTGGATAGATTGAAAACTGCATGAGTTTGGAGCTCAGAAAGACAAGAATCTGCACCTGTCAAAGGAATATTGGTTGAATAGATACCTGTATACAAAAGAACATGAAATTTTCTTATGCTCTTTTCCATACGAGTTATATGAATGGTTATTTAAATTGGCAGACAGTCAAGGTATGTGGAAGTTGGATAATATTATTGTGTGGATTCCAGAGTTAGTAAGGCACTTGGAAGGTTCAGAAGACAAGATCATGAGGGCTATCAGTTATTGGATCGATAGTACTTTGGGTGGATTCATTACTGAGTTTTCTGATTGACACGTATGTCAATTATAACAAAGTTCAATGCTATTTTTTCAAAGGACCAAGAGGTAAGTATCTGTTGGCATTATGATTCTGGTATGATTATATGTTTCAGATGTTGTACTTGATGGCAACACCCATGGCATGGCTCTCATTTTGATGAAAATAAAGAAATACGCAGGAGAACAGTTCAGGAGGTGCGTACCCGCAGGTATACCATGCAGGGACCGCGTCCAAATACGCGGGTTACCCATTCATGGGGTGCGTACCCCAGTGCACACACTTCAAGGTAGTAAAGCGCCCACACGTGGGGTTTCTCATGGTATTTAGCCGACGGTATTGTGTTATCATGGTTTTGGCCCGTGGTATTGTTTATTTTATTATTATTATTGAGCCCCATGATCCTTGATTTGAGGAAGAGCATGCCTATATAAAGCTAAGGAGATCATTTGGCTTAAGTATCTTTTGAGAATTGAATATCTTAAGATCTGATCTATTGGGTTCTCGGTTTAAAAAAGCTTGATCTATAGAAGAGAAGTTGAAAGCGAATCTGTGAAGGGTGATTTCTCGAGCGCAAGATCAGATCTGAGTATCTGACTGTATTTTGGCCCTAATCATAGGTGCGCAGGTGATCAACAGTGGCAGTGCGTGGGTACGCAGAGGCAACAAAGGGTCAGTGCGTGGGTACGTAGAAGAGGCGAAGGTGTAGCGCGTGGGTACGCAGAGGCGACAAAGGTGAAGTGCATGGGTACGCAGCGCGTCAGTGCTTCAGGTGTGTGCTTGTTGTTTAAGTACGCGGCGCGACAGTGTTTTTGGGTGCGTACTTGCGGTGACAGTACGCGGCGCGTTAGTTCTTCTGAGTGCATGCCTACCTTGCAGTACGCGGCGCGATAGTACATTTGGGTGCGTACTGTACGCAGATCAGTGAAAGGAGCATTGCGTGGACCCGCAGTACAACAGAAGGAAATCTGTGGGTATACGCAGAGAGGTAGAGGGTGAAGTGCGTAGCGACGCAGGCCAGTAAAAAGAAAACCTGCGTATCTGTGTTAAGATCTTCTGTTGGTTGAATTTTTCTGTTGATAAGGTGTTCTAGGTTCTGTTCTATTATTGTTGATCTGGTTATTACAGCTGACTGTATAATTTACATGTACTTGATAATAATTTGATGTATATGGATCCAGTTTGAAAATTTATGAAAAGTGGTCCTTGAAAAGAAGTAGGGGGTTGTAGCTCCCTTCCAGGAGAGACTGGAAAACGAGAGAGAGTTGTAGCTCTCTGCAGATTGCAGCCTGCGTACTGGTAAAGGACTGCACTAGTACAAGATCATTGTAAAAGGAGTTTCTAATTTGAAAGAAGATAGAGACATATTGCAGCAGGTGGTTTTCACCCACATTGGGTTTCCACCTTATATCTGATGTTCTTTGATGTGACTGTCTGATTTTCTTGTTCATGCTCATTATTTATGGTATTGGTATGCAAAAATAAGTCCAAGTATAAATAAGAAAGATTTGATAAAAGAATTAAATAATACTGATTCATGCCCCCTCTCAGTATTATTGTCAACAATTTTCTTATGGTGTTTTGGTGCCAACAGTTTCATCTTCCATAGTTTGTGTTGCCTTATTTTTTATTTTTTTTTTCTTCATCTCGTGTTTGCTATGTCTTGAAACACTTTCAATTTTCTTGTCTTGGAAAAGATGAAATTCAGTCAAAGGTGCACATTCTGTTCTGTAGGAGAGCGGGGGAATTTTGGGGTTTTTTTTCTTTCCGCCAATTGGGTATTTGCTAACTTTGCAATCTTAATCTGGCGAAATCTGTTTATGTTTTTAACAGCTGATTCCATCCAGGATATTTTATCCCACGAACCCAAAATGATTTAGGATATTTTTATAATGGAAATGTCCAACAAGGCCTTAATAACCTAATATCTTTGATTGAATTTCCAATAATTTTAATTTTGACTTAAAAGTGGAGGTTCTATGTACCAGGTACGTCAAAAACAAACATATTCTCCATTTTTTAGTAGAGGACCAGTGGTTTTTACTTGAATACCTGTTATTGGATTTTTAATCCTCAATGGAAGAAATTGGGTGAGGATAGATCCTCGGGGCTTGACTTTTGAGGTGGGTAACGGTCACCCACAGTACGGACAATGGGAGGTTGCATCATTTTGCAACTTATATGTATCACAATATCGGTGCTACCAAACAATGTGGTGATACCATGGGGTAGTTGTCTGATGAATTTCAAAACTTAATTATGTAGAGTTCAGATTTAGCATTGTTGAAAATTCAAATTTAGCATTGTTGAAATTTAATTTATCTTGTGAGGAAAATTGCTTGTTTGCTGGTATATATATATATATTGATTTATAAACTTAAGGACGGAGCTTGAAGTCAAACCAGCTAGCCTTCGAACTGCATTTGCTATGCAAGTGCAAAGTAGATCAATGCTGCTTCAGTCAATCTCCGGGTTTTGTTTATAAATTAAACAATCGATTTGCAGTCATTTATGGTAATGCTGACTGCTTTAGCTTTAATTTTGAAGAATTATTACTGTTGTTTACCGTAATGCTGTCAGTTATATGGAGTTTATTTAAAATGTCATTTTGACTTACTCCTTTCAGTAAACATTATTTTTACTGGTTAAATTTTTGTTTATGCAATTTATGTAAAGAATAATGTCTAGTGATCCATATAATTTTAATTAATTAGAGAATAGCCACAACATCTTTAATTAAATAAAACTATATATTTTGATTGGTTAGATCACATAAAGATTATTTAGACATTAAATTGTAATTAATTAGACTAAATATAATATTTTATCCCCACAGGAATTTTATTATATTTATGTAATTAATTAGGATAAAATTTCATAACCTACCCACAGGAGTTATGAATTAATAGTTTTATCATAAAGTTCAAAACAATGAATAATTGAATCTGCTTGAATTAAAATTTTAGCCCACAGGCAATTTTTATGTCATTAGATTCAATTTTGAGCATGATTTACATTGGTAAAACATGAAATTTTATTAAGCCTCAATTTTAACATAAGCATGTGATTTTTAATTTTGATGCAGTAGTACAACCTGCAAATTTATCTGAAATTCGTTGTGACATTCCTGAACTTAAGGGAGATAACTATAAGGTTTGGAAGGAGAGGATTCTCCTTCATTTGGGGTGGATGGACATAGATTATGCTATTAGGAAAGATGAACCACCGACACTCACGAATACCAGCACTGCAGCGGACATCACGCTTTATGAACGATGGGAGCGATCCAATCGTCTAAGCATGATGTTCATTAAGACTAAAATTTCAGTTGGTATTCGTGGTTCCATTGATCAACATGAAAAGGTCCGAGACTTGTTGAAGGCCATTGACGATCAATTCGTCACTTTAGACAAGGCGCTAGCAAGCACCCTAATCATGAAGTTCTCATCCCTAAGAGTCACCAGTGTGAAAGGTGTGCGCGAGCACATCATGTAGATGAGGGACACTGTGGCTCAATTGAAAAAAACTCGAGGTTGATATATCGGAGTCCTTCCTAGTGCACTACATCATGAACACCCTTCCGCACCAATATGGACCTTTCAAAATCTCATACAACACACATAAAGACAAATGGTTAATTAATGAACTCATGACCATGTGTGTTCAAGAGGAAGAGAGACTGGTGATGGAACTGGGAGAGAGTGCAATGCTGGCAACGCGTGGAGAGAGTGCAATGTTGGCAACGCGTGGAAAGGGCAAATCTCAAGCCAATCGGAAAGGGAAAGGTAAAGTACCTCCCCAAGCCGGTATC
>APFE031231739.1:61346-113274 GCA_000404065.3 Pinus taeda
CTCTCAGCAGGTTGCAGCCTGCGTACTGGTAAAGGACTGCACCAGTACACGACCATTGTAAAAGGAGTTTCTAATTTGAAAGAAGATAGAGACATATTGCAGCAGGTGGTTTTTACCCACATTGGGTTTCCACCTTATATCTGGTGCTCTTTGATGTGACTGTCTGATTTTCTTGTTCATGCTCATTATTTATGGTATTGGTATGCAAAAATAATTCAAAGTATAAATAAGAAAGATTTGGTAAAAGAATAAGATAATACTGATTCACCCCCCCTCTCAGTATTATTGTCAACAGTATCTACATTCCCTAAAAACTTGGATTAAAATGTTATTATGTGAGAAATGGGTTATGCCATTGAATTGATGTTTAGTCGAGACTTGAAAGGACCTAACTGAAGTGGATATCCATTCAAAAGAGATCTAGATTTAGGTGTCAAGTACAGTCCCTTGTTGGGAGCTTTTGATAGTGACGAATAAATTGATAGTTTGAAGACACCTCAAGGTGCACCGCAGACAATAAATCAAGGTATCACGAGAATACCACATCCATCCACTCCACCTCTACTATGACCTCCACCTCACACACCTACACCTACACCTTTGCCTCCACTTCCACCTCCACTATTCAATATGTTATATGCTATTAAGATGCCCATATTCAAGGGCCTGGGGATAGAATACCCTGAACAATTTTGATTTGTAGCATATGTTGTGTGGAATTCACAGCAGATAATGAATGATGACCTGAAGAAAGTGGAGCTGGTCACATCATTGCAAGATAAAGTGTTGAGCTAGTATATTATGTATTGTATGACTCATCCAGCTACGATGCTGAAAGATATGAATGATGCACTAAATAATGAATTCAAGAATCCTAAGTCACAAGCCTAATTAGTAATAGAAGTAAAAGAGATCAAGCAAAAGGTGAATGAGTCTACATGGGATTTCGATCAAAGGTTGAAATGTCTGCTAGAGCAGGCTAAAATGAAGATCAAGAATGAGCAACACAAGGTGTGGTATATTTCTTTTCTATTACCCCATTCAAGATTGCCACTATCACAACATAATATTGAAACATGGGTGGAGTCACTAGAGATTGCTATGAAGTTGGAGGCCTCACCTATTCAAGATACAAATCTGTGAATGCAATAGATTTAGTCACAGTTAGCTACCCTGTATATGGAATTACAGAGTCTCAAAAAGGGAAACGAAGTCCAGAATGAGACTTGCATAGATTTATGGTGTTTAAAATGTAAGGGCCATGATCATGACAATGATCATTTCCTAGTGTATCAAAATTATCTAGTTGGGGAATGTCCTGTCCCCCTAAAACCTCAAAGTACCATTGGGACTAGCACTGGTGTAATGCCATGGTGAAATATCTGTCAAATCACAAGAAAACATACGACAGACAACTGTCATTTTCCATAGAAGTTTGTGCAAACTCCCTAGCAATTTTTTTGCAATTTTAGTAAATTTGTAGGTCATGACAATTGCAAATGCTGAAGTTATGAATTAATGATGGACACAACACCAAAATATAGATTACAGATGGAGGCACGTCCTTAGTAGGATAAAGGTGCAACTAAAGTGTGAGAAGGATTCTAGGAACAAGGAAGAGGTCGAGGTGGATGAGTTGGAAGAGGGCGTGGCCAAATCATTGCTACAATTGTAGAGAGCCATGTCACTTTGCGTGAGATTGTCAAAATCCAATGCACCCTTCTTGTCAATATTGTCCACAGTTTGATCATGTCATAGAATATTGTCTCATTGTCATCGTCAAGATGCAAGAGAAGAAGACCCAAACTCAGCAGCCTACTCAGAACATCTAAATGATGAGATCAGAATGTTGTGAAGATGGAGTAAGTTTAATATTGCTACATGAAGTAGTATAGCTACCGAGAAGGATAAAAGGAAGCAACCAAAGGAGAATGTGTGGGTACGCAAGGCTATTGACAAGGAGGCTGGATTTGATTTAAATAAAAAACAGGAAGCTTTTATGGAATCGAAGAGGAGCTTTGCAGACGTTGGAGCTTCTACATCAAAGGCTCAGAGTACACAAATGAAGAAGCCTGAAGAAATCAGTATTGCGTAAGAAGCATATCCTCCATTGTTGACATCTTTCTTATAGACCTACATGAAGCTCCTAAGGGACCAAAAGCAATAGAGGAACTGCAAGAGTTGATAAAAAAATTGCACTGGAAAGGGTAAGACAGTACCAAAATAGCGTGTAATGCATAATGTGGACAAAGGTAAGAAAAGGACTAGCTGTGAAATGAGATTGAATTTCCATATTGGAGAGTCTAAAATGAACCAAGTGATCCTTAATTTGGGATCTGATATCAATTTTTTGCCAAAACAAAGCTGGAAAAGAGTAGAAAAACCAGCACTACAGCGGCTATGGCACATGCCCCATCAATATCCAAAGTTACTACTTGTAGGGGCCCCATAGGAATAATATTTTTTTGATTCACCATTCACAGCGAAATAGTGGATGACAATAATCCATACCCGGTGCTGCTTGGCATTGATTTAAAGTTTGATATGAATGTAGTTATCAACCTCAAGAAGCGCATCATGACATTTGAGATGAAGGAACTATGGGTTATTTTTCCATTAGATATGGCTGAGGGTGCATGGTATACTGAACCAATCTGAGATTCTTATGAAGAAGACGATATTGAGAAAATCTATAAGCTTACTACGCGGAATGAGGATTGGATCAACCCTATAGAGGATCAATGCATTACTTGGGAGAAGGCCATCTCCTGCAATTCAAATTCAGATGAGGATCTTGAGCACTGTCAAAATAGATAGCATGAGGTATCGACGCTCCGATGCAACAGGCTCACGAAGTCACTCTGATGTATATCTACTAAGGTACACAACTTACTGTATTATGATGGGTTAGAATATGTAATTTTATTTTTGAATAAATTTGAAAGGGATGTACCGAAGAAACATCGGTTCTAGGAACTAGACATCACGTTGAGGGCTATGCCTACCAGATGGTGGGGTACCCATAAGGAAAACTTTGTAGACTCTAAGTAATTTCGACAGATGATGAATTTGTGCTTTGGGTATGCCAATACCTGCATTACTGAGAAGTATACAAGAAAGGATGATCCGTGGGAGGATCTAGATCGATGGCCAAAGGCGTTGAGAGAGGAACCACAACTAGAATGGGTTCATATATCCTGCCACACTTTTGATACTATTATGATGAACTGGTATCTAGAAACAAAATTGCGACACAAAACAGTAGAGTGGGACATTCTTAAGGAACGTTTTCTGTTAACTTTTAGTTTTGAAGATGGATTTGAGTGTATTGATGAAGTGTTATAGGAGACCAAAGCTAAAATATTCAAAATGCCCGAAGAACCTGACACATGGGTACAATCTGACTAGAGTACACAGTTACAAATTGTGGTGGAATGCTATAATGTGACCATAGAGGAAGGTGAGGAAGATCCTAGGAATATTAGTATTCCTAAGTCAGAAGGACATCGTGAAGTCATGGGCCCTAAGGAAGAGGTTCCTGATATCTCAAAGCCCTTGAAAACTAGGCAGGTGAATATTGGGTCAGACAAGTAGCTGAAGTTCGCAAATATAGGTGATTACTGGGATGAGGACCTAGTGGAAAAAGTCACAGAGTTATTGCAAGAGTATCAAGACTTATTTCCCACAAATGTATCTGATATGAAGGGGATAGTAGGTGATATGGGTGTCATGAAGATCACTCTGACGCCAGATACGAAGCCAGTAAAGCAATGCCCATACCAGTTGAATCCTAAGTATAAGGAAAAAGTGTGTGAGGTATTAGATAAGATGCTTGCAGCCGGGATTATTGAACCTGTTGAGGAATCAGACTGGGTTAGACCTATGGTAATTCAAGAAAAGAAGATGAGGGTGAAAATTGGATCTACGTAGACTTAAGAAAGTTGAATGATGCTTTTGTCCATGATCCATTCCCTACGACATTCATAGATGAAGTATTAGAGAAAGTTGGATTTCAGGAAGCCTATTCATTTACTGATGGGTTCTTAGGGTATCATCAAATCAAAATCATGCCAAAGGATTAGAGTCAGACTACCTTCGCTACATAATGGGGTTGTTTTCAGTATACAGTCATGCCCTTTGGACTAAAGAATTCCCCTACAAATTTTTCTGAGGTGGTAGTTGCAACTTTCAAAGAATTGATTCATATTTTTTTGGAGGTGTACTTTGACGATTGGACAATGTTCGGATTAGTAAAGAAGCATGTTGCAAATCTATGCCTCATGTCGGTTACTTGTAGAAAGTATCAGATATCCCTTAATCTCAAAAAGTGCATATTTTGTGTACCTTATGGGATACTCTTGGGCCATGTTGTCTATAAGCAGGGGTTGATGGTGGATCCTACCAAAATTGCAGTAATTATTAATTTGGAGCCCCCGAGGAATGTCAAATAATTGCGCATGGCATTGGGCCATACAGGATATTATAGGAAGTTCATCAAAGATTATGCATAGATCACTTCGCCCATGGAGATATTATTGAAGAAGGATGTGATGTTTTTCTAGGATGATGATTGCCAGAAGTGTTTGGATGTATTGAAGGAAAAAATGGTCACAGTGCCTATTCTAGTGTTCCCAGACTAGAAGAAGGAATTCCATGTACATGTAGATGAATCATGCATAGAATTAGGAGTTGTGCTAACCCAACCAAGCATAGATGACATTGACCACTCGATAGCGTTTGTGAGTAGGAAGTTATTGAAAGTGGAGAAGAATTCTTCAACTACAGAACATGAAGGATTGGTAATGGTGTATGCGCTCTAAACATTCAAGCACTATTTGTTGGGTGTGCACTTAAAAATGTACATAGACAATTCCACTTTGAAATACTTGGTCAACAATCCTGTGTTGGGGGCGAATTTGTAGATGGTTGTTACTCTTTTAGGAATATGATTTTGAAATCATTGTGAAGCCAGGAAAATTAAATGTTGGACCGGATCACCTCTCACAGATTGAGAATGGAGACGAGCCTACAAATTTGGAGGAAGGATTTCCTGATGCAAAGTTCTTTGTCATGTGTGTCACAGACAAACATTTTACATACATAATCTAATTCTTGTATATGGTTACAATTCTTGAAGGGTATACAACACAGTAGAACAAAGAATTGGTGATCATGGCAGTTGATTTCTTTGTTATTGTAGGACACTTGTATAAAATGGGATCAGATGAAGTACTACATAGGTATGCCCCAGATTATGAAAGAAAAAGTATCCTCGTTGAAGTACATGGAGGAGTTGTGGGAGGATATTATGCAGGACGAGAAACTACTCAAAAGATCCTATGAGTGGGACTATGGTGGCCAATTGTGTATAAGGATTCTAAGGATTATTATAGGGCAAGCGATGTGTATCAAAGAATGGGAGGTTGTTGCGAAGGGATGAATTGCCTCTAAACCCACAAGTGTTGTTACAGGCATTTAATAAGTGGGTAATAGACTTTGTGGGACCAATTCAGCCATTAGGAAAGAATATAGGAGAGAGATACATCATTACGACAATCAAATACTTGACTAGGTGGGTTGAGGCTCAGCCTGTAAAATATTGTAGTGCGGCTACAACTTCAAAGTTCATTTTTGAATACATCTTGTCTCAATTTCGCTGCCCTAAAATTTTTATGACCAATAGGGGTTCAAACTTCTTGAACGAAATAATTATTGCCTTGCTTGAAGAGTTCCAGATGTATCATCAAGAAAGTACCCTGTATCATCCTCAAACCAATGGGACAGTGGAAGCCTTCAATAAAATCTTGGAGAATGCTTTAACGAATATTTCTATTGGAGTGATTGGGATGTGCGCATACCAGTTGTTATGTGGGCATATAGAACTACCTATAAAAATTTGACTCAATAGACACCATTTAGACTAGCTTATGGACAAGAAGTTGTGATTCCGATGGAGTACATTGTGCCAAGTTTTCAAATTACTGCAGTAATAGATATGTTTGATCTGGATACCATGGAAGAATGCCTCCTACAAATAGTTGAGCTAGAAGAACATCACTTCTTGGCTGGTTTTCATCAGTAGGTACCAAAGACTCTCGAAAAGGTATGGCACGATCATCACATTAAATAGCATACCTTTAAAATTGGATATTTAGTGTTGTTGTATGATAGTAAATTCATGAAGTTTCCACGGACGTTCCAAATGCATTGGTTGGGGTTGTATATCGTCAAGGAGATTACGGATTGCGATGCAGTTCAACTCACGAAGCTGAATGGGGAGTTGTTTCTAGTAAAAGTTAATGGAAGACAGTTAAAGTTGTATAGGGGCGATCCCACCCCTACACAATGACTATATGGAGGTGGGACAGTCTTAGTAATCCAAGCAATTGCAAGGAAGTGTGCAACTATAAATTATGTTGCTAGTAGGATATCTTGGCGAAGTGAATGGGCTACGTGATTGTTGGGTGTGGAGCCGTATTATCTTCTGTATTCAAAGGTTTCAGCTGGATGTATACCCCGATAAGAGTATACACCCCTCCACAAGGGGGGGTGCGGGGGTGACTTGTTCCCCCCGTGGGGGTTTGAGGGGGGCGATCCCCCCCAACTGGGGGGTCCAGGGGTCAGCGGTCCCCCGACAGGGATTCAGGGGCAGTGCCCTCAAAGCTAAAAATAGATGTAAAAATGCCTTGTAAAATTATTGTAATTTCTAGTCAATCTGGACTATTCATTAGGCGGATGATCTGACAGTAGAAGTTATGTTTAATTTAGGGTTTTTTGCCCTAGAAGGCAACCCCTCACTATATATGAGGAAATTATATTGCGTCTATGTAGATCTGTATTCTGAGTAAGGAAGAGAGAGGAGATTGAGAGCGAAGAGGGTGTTACATTGGATCTGTTGTAGGTTGTATCTCTTTAATGTTTGTTGGATAATATAAAAGGAAGGATTGGTTGTTTCTCAGCGAACGTAGCCCAAATTGGGTGAACCACTTATATTTGTGTCTCTCTTGTTTTATGCGTTTTATGTGTTTATATTTCTGCAATATTTTATGTGTTCCATTGCTCTGTAATATATAATTTTCTAATAATGACGAATCAAGGGAAGGCACAGAGGAGAATTGCGATGAAGGAGTTACACTGGAATGGTGAGTCTCGCACAACCTGGCCAAAAAGTGTCTGTTAGAAGCACTGTAGATGATTGGATGGCAATTTTTCCATTAAAGAGAGAAAGTGGGGACCATTTTATAAGGAGCATATCTTTGGAAATTTGCGCCAAAAGTGCATTAATGACAAGGGTCTGGAGGGAAGGGATGGATTTGAATTCAAATTGGCTATAAATATAGAATCATATTCCACATTCGAACACTTTTCTTCCTATGATATTTCCTTGATATTTTTCGCTTTACTTTGTGCCAAGAGAATTGATGTTTGTTTGCAGAGGATTGGAAAATACTTCGAGAGAATATTTCACAGCCAAGATTTGAGAATTTAACTAATTGGAAGTGCCAAATATTCTTGGAGATAATGACTACAACCTGACCTAAGCTGACCCAACCTGTGCCTACAAATTTTCCTAGTACAGCGCCTAGGTCGTTGAGACCTAAACCATCTACCCCCTTGGCAGGAGAAATGAAGCAAAGGAAGCCCCAGCAAGCGTCAGTGTCGAAATCACCACACAAAAGCCCAACGGAGGTCAGAAAAAAGGGTAATATGGATAGAGCTAAGCAGCTGATGGAACCCCTTGACTTAGACGAAGAAGATCTTACCATGGGGATTGAATAAATTGATGTAGATGAAGCCATGCCGATCACTCGGCTACCGCCTTATATACCACCAAGGCAATTCACTGCCAAGGTTACTAAAGACCCAGATTCCATGAAACTCATGGTCTTGACACCATTGTTGCTGAAGAATGTACCTTTTGAGGGCAATCTATTGGCCTTAATACCATATTTGAAGATGGAAGACTGGGATCTGCAGGATCTTATGAAGTTCCCGCAGTTGAAACTTAGAAAATACCCAAAGAAGGTATACTATGAGTCAAATGTTACACGACTCAAACCAATGATGTGGGCAGTCAGAGTTGAGCACGCGAGGTTTCTCAATATGTTGTGGATGTCTCATTTTAGCCACAACACCATGGAAATTATCTCTGTGCGTCAACTATTGACGTTGGTTCATGATGGGTTCCTTTGGTTGGGAGGGCCCCTCCCATTACTGATATGATAATTCATCAAAACACATTATTGCTTTATCAAAGAGTAGACCTTGCAGATGCTTTTGTGGGAAAATCGTAGAAGAAGAAATTGGCAGACCAGATGAAGAGTGACTTCAAGTTGGTGAATAAGTCGCATGGCTATGTGATTAGCTCCATAGCAGATGGCACAGTGTAGTTCGCTGCACATATATTGGTCGAGAAGATCATGGGGAATTTTCATGCGGATGAAGTGCCAGTGCTAGTAGTATATGTGGCTACACAGTGTGCCAAAGGAGTCCAATATAATTGGGCTCAATATCTATGTCATGAATTTCTAAAAGATTGCAGAGAGGCCCAGGAAAAGGGTAAGGCATTCCACTATGCGTGGCTACTCTTGTTGATCATGTTGGTTCCCGTAGCATGATTCAAACCTATGCGATGCCTCAAAGTTCACCTCAATGTGGGTGATGAAGGACCCTAAGAGTGTTATGGAGACAAACATATTTTGGGTCCTGTTTGAATTAGAGTTAAGGATGGTGATTAACCAGCGGGCACAGTTATCACCATGTTTGAGCGACTAGTATGCTAATGTTGTTGATTTCAAGGAAAACTTTTATAATTTTTCTATCTTCATGAAGAAAGATGCCACAGGTACATGGCATAAATTGCCATATTTGGTTGTCAAAGACGATATTATGGGGGTCGTCAGTAAATGGTCAAGCAACTGGATCACCCCATCTAATGTAGGCACAGGAACCAATAAGATTTCCAAAGGAGAAGCACAGAAAACAACAACAAAAATGAAGGTAAAGAAGAAGGAAGCACAAAAGGATTCTATGAAGGAAAAGTGAACAGAAAAGGAAAAGGTTGTGCAACAGAAAGAGGCTTCTGCAAAGGAATAGGAAGCACTGAAAAACAAGGTCTTTGCCAAAGAGATAGAAGCACCAAAGGAGAAAGCTTCCACAACGTCACAAGCCACTATTGACCTTGGAAAATATGAAATAGAGTGCACTAATGTAGAGGCCGAGGTAGAGGGTGGAGAGGAAGGGGGTGCAAACTTAAAGTCCATGTTCATTATTAATAAGAGGTAGAAGTGAAGTTCCACAGGACTGCGCAAGAAGGAGAACTCCGACAAGTCTACGAGAATGACACTGATGGTCCTCATAGAGGGTGACTTGGATGAGATTGACGATGTGTTTTGTGATGCAACAAAAACTATTTGGAGCCACATTGAGGACCAATACCATCAGACACTAGACAATGTGCAACAAGGCCTTAGGAAATTGCAGGTCCAAACATGCATTTTTGAAGTGAGCGTTGGGCAAGGGAGCCTGAAACAAATGATTGG
This sequence comes from Pinus taeda, assembly GCA_000404065.3. NCBI lineage: Eukaryota > Viridiplantae > Streptophyta > Pinopsida > Pinales > Pinaceae > Pinus > Pinus taeda. The sequence goes on from APFE031231739.1 coordinate 70,889, forward strand.
GTCAGTGTTAGTAGCACATTGAGACTTCATAAGATAGGGTGTGCCTATTACACTTGAAAATTTTGAGTCTGGACCTCACAACACTCCTTATTCAAACACTGCATGAGCTGCATCAAGGAGTATCATATGAGCTCAAAGTCTGGGAACAACAATCACTACTGGTGATCAGTGAAGTAAAGACAAATAACTAGCATATGTTTAAGGAAGAGGTGCAGGAACTCGAGGAATGGGAAGAAGTCATTGTGCATAGTTAGCATCTAGAAGCAGCAATAGCGCAGGCTTGTAGTGAGCTTCTTGAGCTCCAGATCCTAGTAGAGGAAGCCTCCACAAAAAATATCTAGAAGATAGCTACCATAGTAAAAGAATCAAAGGAGGAAATTAGTAAGGTTCACTTTGAGTTGCAACTGTAGATATCTGAGCTCCAACTTAAGCTGCAGCCAACCACTCCTCTGGAAGTCCTAGAGAAATGCAAGGCTACTATTAAGGAAGAGGTGACTACACTAGAAGCTCTAGTGAAGGATTTCACACATTTGTTTGAAAAATCCATGGAACTATGGACCTTGGTGCAGGGGGATCCAACCTTGCAGAAAATTGAAGTAGATATCTGAGAAAAGGGAAGGCAATTTGATGAGATTAGAGTTATAGCGCAGACCTTAGAACTAGTGCAAAGGTTCGCCAGATTGTAGGAGGAGAAGTTTATCTAGACCAAAAATGATGAGCTGCGTTAGAAGGCATCCATCATATCTTCAAGGATGCAGCTCTGGGTAGATGAGGTCAGTCAGTTGACACAAATGGTGAAGAGCAAGATGAAGGCTATGCAATAGACATAGAGAACAATGGGCCTTGCAGTTAAAGGTCCTACTACAGAGAAATTGGTTGAGGAGGTTTGTTAGGTCGTTGCACAGTGAATAGTAGATCTTCAAACATTAAAGAGAGTTCAGTAGTTTGCATGCAAAGATCGAGGCAACACTAGCAGAGTGACTAGGGATGAGTCACAACTCTGTGTTGGGGGCAGTTGGGACAGGGTCCCTTGGGGTCAATTTTGTAAATGGTTTTGTTATTGTTTTAAAGTCTCCGCATTTTGAGGAGTGGAGCGTGCAAATCTATATGAGACAAAGGGGATTTAGGAAGGTGAAAGCGCCTTAGTTTATTAGGAGTTAAGTTGTTTTGTGATCTGCCCATTACTCGCGGACCATGGTAATGTAATAGAAGATGATATAAAAGCGGGTCATAGAGAGTCATAAGAGAAGTTGGTCAAGAAATATATGAGTGAATGATCTAAGTAAGAGAAGTTTGTTTTTGTACCTAGGTGAAGGGGAAGGCTCTTGCATCTGTGCGTGCAAAGATCTTGGTAAGTCTGCAGCTGAGTGCATGAACCCCTACAACTGTGTATGTAGGGTAGAAAGAGGTTGTAATAGAAGATCTAAGCATAATAAAGACTATTTTGGAGCATTAACTATGTATATGTGTGTTGTTATTTACTTCTAAAACTACTTTATGTTCGCTCGGTTTACTACATTTATCATGAAAAGTACTTAATAGATGCATGAAAGTTGTAGATATGTTTAACTATATGATGTTATGAAGGTTTATAAAATTTAGCAAAGAGTTTGTATCTATTCTTTGTTAGTTACTATAATTTCTCAGTTCCAAGGGTTAGGGTTTGCAAAGGTCAGAATAAATCCCTAAAAGTAACAGAGACACATCACATAGTCCTCTGGATGCAGAAACCCAGCTCTAGCATCCACCATTACTACCTCGGGTGAGATTGTAGCCTGCACTATGCGAGTTGTTGCCAAAAGGGTTGGTAGTGTAGGGTTTTGTTGGTTAGCACAACTAACTTTGAACCTGGGTCCAAGCCCCCTTAAGCCAACATGATCTTAATTATTCCCTTCACTATGCAAAGATTTGGAACTCAAAAGTTTCACTACTTATTTTCTCCAGTTATTTTGATATGGTACTCCTTTATTGCCTTCATTGGTGTCTATAAGATCACCAAATATGATACAATTGTCCTTCGATCTTTCTATTCCAAATACATCTTTGATTACTTCAGAAGAGATTCACAAAGGGGTTCGATTTTACTTGGAGAAAGAGTTATTTGGGTGAATGGTATACAATATGTTGCCAACCGTCAGAATCTTTTTTTTTTTAATTTACCACAACAAGGCTTCATTTCTTATGTTGGATGGGTATAATGCAATAGTTGAAGCTAATATTTATTGTTCTTTTTTCCAGGTATTGATGAAACGCCTTAAGTGCTGAAAGGGTAACCAACCACTACATATATAAAACTTTCATTTGATTTTCTATTATTATATGCCATTTGTTAGAATAGAATTCAAAAACAAAAGTCTTTTTTTTACCATGTTCAAATAAGCTTGGACTCAAAAAATTCTAAACATTAATTATCGTGGAAAATTCAATATTTGGAAAATAGACATATTTTTGGGAGCCTATACTTGGTGAGGCCTAGTACAAAACATGATATATATTGAAGTCAAATAACACTATATTTGTGGTTTGTAACATTTTCAAAGTGTGTACTGAGCATATCTAATTCTTTGGATGGATTATAAAAAACACATTTACCACTTTTAACATGCATGATAGATTGGTTGACCATTGTCATACCATGGGGATTTTGATAGTTTGGGAATTATGCTTAATGCCTCTCCATGCAAAAATTCATACCTTTATAATTTGATAACATGTATCTTAAATACTATGATGCATTCCAAGCATATTGGCTTTGCTCTCTAGCTACTTCTTATCTCTACACTACTCGTGAACATAGTTTTAAGATCAAGTAAACAAGGGCAGAAAAATTGTACGTTGCCAATCAATATGCCAAAAAACCATATAATTCATGTATACTAAAAAGCAGTGACATGGAACTACGTTCCTCTTGTTTTAATTTAGTCGCAAAATCATACTAATTAATTTATTTTGATTAATAATTAACACATAAAATCAATATAAACTACTCAATTAGTAGTTTATATTGATTAATGATGAACACAAATAAAATGAATATACAATGACTAAATTAATCGTTTATAATTATTATTAATAAAAGTAAACGAAATGAATATAAACTACTAAATCAGTTGTTTAAATAATGAATATGAAACTACCAAAAAAAGATAAATGACTACTATAAATGATAAATTTGCGATTACAAATGACAACTAAATTTTCCATATATACGACTATTAGTAGCTAATTTATAGTATCTTACAACATGACCAAAATTTAGTCATATTTCTGTGGCCATTAATTGGTTTCAAGTGAGGACTAAAATTTCCATTTATATGACTATTAATAACTAATTTATAGTACCTTATAATGCGACAAACATTTTACTCATATTTCTTTGGTCATTAATTGATTTTTTCGGGTGATCATGTAGTAGTATATTTTATTGTGTATTTGGTCATTAATTGTGACAATTAATGATTAAATCAATGACTAAATTTATAACCAAACTTATGACTAAATATATTGTTAGATGATAAAATTAAGAGAACCAATTAATAACTACACTAAATACGACTACAAGTTGGCAGCGTTATAAGATACTATAAATTAGCCACTATTTGTCACCAACTGAAAAATGGTCATTTATATGTAAATTTTAGTCATTATTTTAGTAACTAATTAGTCATGTTGTACTAGTGGGGAGAAACTTTTTTTTACCATATCATGAAAAATATGCATCCACTGGCCGAGTTGTTTCATGTGTAGATGCATATGGATGATCGTAACATGCTCAAGCAATTTTAGCAAATTCCAATACATTTTTTTTGAGAAATTGGCCTCCATCACCTACAACCATTTTAATTTTTCTCGATATTTGTGCATCCATTGGCAATGATATTTTATGGGAAAGTAGATAAGGATGATGGAAAAATGCTCCAAAAATTTCAACTCAATCTAGTCTATCGATTGAGAGATATGGATAATATAATTCTGCTACAAGAGATTGTCCTCAAATGTTATAGGAGCAACTAGAAGTGCTATAGGAGGTAGATTTGATTGAGAGAGTTCCACCAACATCACACTCATCACTCATCCACTCCATCTAGCCAAAATTCAGCTTCAATATCCAGTCTGCCATACATAAACACACACACACAGAAAGGCTATGCTTTCAATTTTTCCACCACTTTATGATTTTCCCTCAATCTTACATGAAATATGAGGCCTCAAAAGATTAATTAAGTGTTGCTACAGGAAGGAGATTCTGCGTGTAGCAGCTTGTACAGTTACAACAAAGCTCAACATCAATTATTTTTTCACCCATAGAGAAGAACATCCAACCATCTTGATCATCATTGATCAGGTGCTTAAAAATTTGCTCGAAATTCAAAGTTTTCAGATTGGTGTGGAACCTAAATGACCACGTACTGCTCATCATCCTGAATTTGGCGCAACTCGTTTTGCGCAAAGAAAACTCCGTGTGCTCCCAAAAACATGTTCTGTTCGTTTCCTAAACCAGCAAATTTAAAAATATATATATGCAGGCAGCCATGTCAGCAATCCATACTGCTAACATGACATTGACTGGGCATGCCTATATGGTAGGATGACTGTGCAAGTGATTGTTTGACCTTCGGTGAATGGTGTTCTGACATGTGGCAAGTTCCTAGGCAGAGTTTTGGACGAATTTCATTGGTTGGTTGGTGGCCAACCACAGGCTGCCATGTGGCCTAGCCAGGGGCCACCAAGTGGTAGCTCGAGGGCCACCAAAAATCAAGTTAAGGTCTAACCATCTGCAAGAAGTGGTCAAACCTGCAACCTCCAAGTGACAAGTCCAAGCCATTGCCAACACACCATATGTTTAGTTCTTATTAACTATGGTGCTCGACATATATTTAAAACTTACATCTGATACCATCTGGGAAAAGGGATAGCCCACAGGGGCCAACCCTTGGGCGCGTGCCAATCAACATCACCACGTCAGAGCGGGGAGAGGTCAGCCCACACATGGGCCAGCTCTTGGGTGCAAGCCACCCAACATGACCATCGGGGAGCGGTGTGGGGGCTCAGCCAGCAGAGGCGGGCCGTTGGCTTGGCCGCAGGCACATGGCCCCCCATGTGGCCCAAAAATTTAAAATTAAGGGTTTACTGGATGATTTAACGTGCCTACAAATGCACCAAAAATCCTCCAAATTTGGCATCTAGTTAGCATAATTTGGGGTGGATTTGTAGGACCAATGCCAGATTTGGAGGAATTTGTAGAGCGAATAGTGAAAGAGCTAGGGAAGCTCATAAATTTTAGTGTTTGACCAAATTAGGATCAGAAAGAGGCTAGAAATACATTTTTTGGAATTTTGGAGCCATTGGAACAGGTTTCAGAGCTATCTGAGCATTGTAAACTAATGTATTCACATGTTTGAGCATAATAGAGAGGGTCAAGCCATTAGAAGCTGGACCAAGGAGATGTAACCCAAGAAAGGTGAACTCCTTCATAGTGTGTTGTTGTGATACTGTTTTGGTGATGTTCGTGTATGTTATATGTTGTTGTTCAGTCATTTTTTTATGTTAATTTGTACATGAAATTTACATAAAACACTCAAAAATTCATGTTGAAACTTGCAATTAACCTCATGAATCCTTAAGAACCTTTACATATTTTGAAGAGGAATTTAGCACAGCAAAACTAATTTTCCCATTCATATCAAGTTTGAAATCAGAGCTCTTGGTTTTATTTGTGCAAGGAGGATTTAATTGTTTGAAAGTGAATGTGACTCTTACAAGGTTGAAGCTTAAGAGAGGATAAGGAAAGCTGGTTGAAGGTCCTAAAGTTGGATCAAGGAGAAGGAGTGAAAGTCCCACAATATCCACCACCATTTATACCTCAAATTGAAATTGAAGCTTCAGTAAGCATGTCACATGAAGGAGACCCTGCAAATATGACAAAGGATGAGAAGATTTTTAGGAAATATGACATGACAGAGATGGTGAAAGTCCTCTATGAAAAGAGGAATACAAGACTGCAAGGTGAAAGATCCAAGCCTCCAAAAGGAGAAGGTTCTTCAAGAGAAGGAGGTAATGGAAATTGAATTAAACCTCCACCATATCTCCCATCATCTTGATCTTCAACTTCATAGGAATTGTCATCCTCTTCCACTAATACAACCCTAACTCATACTCATCAACATACCTCAAAGGAATTCGTAAAACACCCCTGTTAAAACTTGATGTTAAAGTTGAAATGCCCATTTATAATGGTGAAGTGAATGTAGATAAGATTAACAATTGGGTTTTTTAGTTGGAGGTCTATTGCACAATTCAAAACCTTCAAGATGATGATACAAAGATTCATCTAACTTCCTTGAGGTTCGAGGGTGTAGTATTAATATTGTGGGAAGACAAGACACAAGAAGAGATTAAAAAACATGGTAAGATATGAATTTCTTGGTCTCATTTCATTGCTGCAATTAAAAGACAATTTTATCCTATAGAATATATGTAGAAAGTCATCATGAATTGGTATAACTTTAGACGACTTAAAGGTCAAAATGTGCAAGATTACACCCAAGAATTAGAATAAAATCTCTAATTTTAGGTGTATATTTGCAATCACAAGATATGTTGCTGAAGTATATAGGGGGTTTACATAGTTACGTTAGGCATACTATCCTTATGTTTAATCCCAATAATCTAGATGAGTTATGTGTGCAAGCCACTCCTCTTGAGGCAAGAGGGAAAAATACTCTAGCAGAGGGTAGTAAAAATCCATTTAAGCATCAAGGAAAAGAAAAGGGTTTCAAAGGGAAAGGAAAGAAAAATGCATCCATTAAGAAGGAAGGAGAGAAAATAACATGAAATCATTGTTCCAAAGTGGGTCACGATGAAGCTCATTGGTGGAAGCTTCATCCTAAGATGAAACCAAAGAACTTCAACAACAAGGGAAATCAAAAGATAGCTACAACCACTCAAGAAGATTTGGGATCCGATTCGGGCAATGAAACTAAAATTTCAGCCATGGGATTGAAAGGAAAAGAATCCATTTCTTGCACTAGTACTTCAAATTTAAATAATTAAATTCCAAATGAAAAGAAGAGGATAGAAATTTTTCACATAAGGGTAATCTCAAAACATAGCAAAATTGATACTCTTTTTTATAATGGCTCTCAAGCCAATTTCATCTCTGAAAACATTGTCAAAATTTTAAACTTGGAAACCATTCCACATCATAAGTCATATCCATTAGGATGGGTGTGTGACAATGCACAATTCCAAGTAACTAGAAAGTGTAGATTGAAATTCGCCATTACTGCAAATTTCATGGATGAAATGGAACTTGTTGTTGTGCCATTAGACATATGTGGTATAGTTTTGGTGATCCAAGTTGACTCAACTCCCAGATTTAACCAAGAATTTTTTCTTTCGATTAGAATTGCATTTAAAATAGCATAAAGGAACATAAATGCATGTTGTAACAAAGGAGGAGCATGACAAGAATCAGCAACATAGAACACAAGACGTTGATAACGGAGTTCGTCCAGGAGGGGCTACGTCTCCAAGCCCCAGTGTCAAGATGGTGTAGGTCGCTGCATTAAGTGCTAGAAAGAGTGATGATGTACATGCATGTGTTTTCTCTATCATACAAGGAATATGCCCTCATGCAGGGGCGGATTCAAGATATGTTCCGTTCCAGGAACTCTCATTCAAAAAGGACTCCTATCAACATGACATAATTTCATGCATGTTAATAATGAGAATCCTGCCAACATGGCATCAAGGGATCTCAACTCAAACATACATGGTGACACATGAGTATCCCATCAACATGATGACAAACGGATCTCAATCAAAACATGACAATAAGTACATCTCACATCAAGTACGAAAACAAGATCCCACATCAAACATCAAATAAGGATCTATACAGCACAATGCATCTCAAGAAAATAGATAAAGAAGTATATGATCACACTGCATATACCTCACATCAAGGAGTTATCTGAAGAAGAGGATGATAAATTGTTGCATCTGGTTGTACCATCAATTTGATTGCATCGGATCTCATGGAAATGACTGCTCACACATGAATGTTGACACCTGCACTCCACTTTGAAAAGTGGCCGAAAACTAGAATGATCAAATGGAAACTTTAATTGCACCATCAAATTCGTGGCATCGAATGGTGTAAATTGATTGTCAAATTTATGAATTCTGACAAAGAGAAAATCTGGGGCTACAGTAATCTTTTAGATTCCCCCTATATTCCTCAAAGGTTCCCTCCTCCATTTCATCTGAAGATCTGATGCTCAGATCAAAATTATTTGAGCGCCATCAGTTCATGTCATTGAGAGGTGTAGGGTCGACATAAATTTTGTCTAATTTGGACACTGACAAAAATTCGCCCTCCTAGAAATTGGGCTCAATCATGGTTCCACTTGCCTCTTCTCCAGGCTCATGGTTCCACCTGCAAAAATTAATAAAAAATATGTGTTTCGATTTCCACGCTCTCATTGGCCTTCATTCTGCTCTACATAATGTGGTTCCATTCCTTCGTATGATGGTTCCATCCTCCTTCCATGTGAATTAAATTGGGTTCATTTATTTGTTCGTGGATGGAGTTATCAACAAAATGGTCATTGGTGTATTGGTTAGGCGCAGAGGCGAAGAGGTGGGAGGTCGGGGGTTCCAACCCTACCCCTACCAAAATTACACACAACAATTTATTATTATTATAAAAATGGTTGTAGTTTGTTTTGTGGGTGCATTAATTTTTTGGATATGCATGTTGTAACCATTTGAATGTGTGTTTAATGTTTTTGGGGTTGGTTGTTGTATTGAATAGTGCATTTAAGTTTGGGGTGGAGTTCTGTTTCGTGTGTGGGTTGGTGTAATTCCATATGGGGTTGCCGCATGAGTGGGGCCGGTGGAGCCACTAGCTGTGGGTTCAACTCCCACCATCCTCCTCATTTGTTAATACGTATATAGAAGAGGTTAGGGTGTGGGCTGGGTCCATCGAAGGTGGCTCGCCCACCCCACTTAAATGTTTTCGTTAATATTAAATGGGTATGCGGGTAGGGCCAGTAGGGGTCATGGCCTATCGGCCCACATTTAATTAAAAGAAAATTTTGATATAGTGTTGGGTTTGGTGGAGGTGGTGGGGGTCATGACCCACCACCTATATGTATGTATGTATGTATGTATACATATATATATACACATATATACATATACATATATATATCTATATATACATATATACATACATACATAATATATACATACATACATACATATATATATATATATATATATATATATATATATAGATATATCTATCTTTGATGTAATAATAGATTTTTTTATTTTGTCTAATATAGGGGGCATTAGACAAATTAAATATCTAACAAATTTTCTAGCTTTCGGGAGCTAGGTTTCATGCCCTGGGGTTGGTCAAATTGTAGGACAGTTAAACCTTGCTCAAGCCCAACTTTGACCAAAAATTTGACTGGCTCGTTCTCCCTCATACGAGTTCAGATTTGAGTACCATTCACATCGTTGGAACCAGGGTGACGAGCACTTTGATCTGGTGCTAGTTTGGGAGCAATCTGACCACTTTGAGTTTTGCCCCCTTCTGAGTCCTCTAGGACTTCTGCCTATGTCCAAAGCCACCTAGATCATTTGGGCAGCATGTATCACTATGACATAAATGTTATCTTCCATAGACATGAAAACAAATACCATTTGTTCAAAGATAGAGTAGAATACATTGTAAGAGCCCATAGAAAGAAACTAAATATTTCACTTGTAAATGCGGGGAAGATGAACAGACTAGTGAGTTCTAGCAAGGATTGTGTGCTTCTAATTATCAAACCCAAAAATGATGTCGATAGTGAAGATTTTCAAGGTTGTGACTGAATATTGAAATCTGAATTGGTTGATGTTGTTAATCAATATGATGAGATGTTTCAGGAAACAAAAGGGTTGCCTCCCATGAGACGAATCCAACATGAAATATAGTTACAGCAAGATTGTCCTATTCTTAACATTGGCATGTATAGGACGTCAATGATGGAAAGTGCAGAAATTGAAAAACAAATTCAAGGGTTGTTGGATAAAGGGATCATCAGGCCAATTTCTTCGCCGTGTGGATCACCTATTGTTTTGGTGCCAAAGAAGGATGGAACATGGCACATGTGTGTGGACTTCCATGCGTTGAACAAGATTACAATAAAGAATCATTACCCACTACCTAAAATAGATGATTTACTTGATCAATTGAAAGATGCAAAGTATTTTACTAATTTGGACTTAAGGAGTGGCTACCATCAAATTAGAATTGTTGAAGGAGACATTTGGAAAAAATCATTCAAGACAAAACAAGGTTTATTTGAATGGCTATTTATGCCTTTTGGTTTATATAATGCTCCTGCTACCTTGATATGTGATTAATGATGTGTTGAGGCCATGTCTTGATGAGTTTGTTATAGTCTACTTAGATGACATTTCAATTTTTAGTAAATCTTGTGATGAACATGTCATTCATGTGAGAAAAGTACTTGATGTCTTAAGGAAAGAACAATTGTATTTGAAGATATCAAATTGCGAGTTTGGAAAAACTTCTTTAGTTTACTTGGGTCATATTGTTGGAGGAGGTGAGTTGAAAATAGATCCCTCCAAGGTTGATGTCACTTTGAATTGGCCAAGGCCCAAGACAATTATTGAGGTAAGAAGTTTTTGGGAGCAGCCCAATATTGGAGTAAATTGATTACTAATTTTTCTTCCATAGCAGCTCCTTTGCGTGCATTGACTAGTATGAAAATGGTTTTTCAATGGGGAGGCAAACAACAAAAGGCCTTTGATGCATTGAAGGAAGATATCAGTTCAACCCCAGTACTTTCACTTCTAGACTTGAGACAATCATTTGAGATCCAAAATTATACTAGTGCCTACACCATGGGCACAGTCCTCATGCAACATGGTAAGCCTATATGTTTTCATTCGAAAACTTTCAATAGTGTGGTGATTAATTATCCTACATATGATAAGGAATTGTATGCATTGATGCAAAGTGTGAAAAAGTAGAAACACTACTTGATGGGTAAGGAAACAAGCATTCACACTAATCATCATCCATTGCAATCTCAATCTAAGTTTCAGCAATCAGTGCACTTCCAATTTGTTATCACAGGTATATTTGAGTATCAAGAAATATCAAGAAATCTGAAAAAAAATAAAATAAAATAAATAAAATAAAATAAAATAAAAAAATAAAAATAAAAATAAAATAAAAAAAAAAAAATAAAAATAAAAATAAAAAATAAAAATAAAAAATAAAAATAAAATAAAAATAAAATAAAAATAAATAAAATAAAATAAAAATAAAATAAATAAAATTAATAAATAATAAATAAAAAAATTAAAAATAAAATTAAAATTAAATAAAAAATTAAAATAAATATAAAATTAAAAATTAAAATTAAAAAATTAAAAATAAAATTAAAAAATTAAAAAATAAATAAATAAATAAATAAAAATATGTAGTAGATGGCACTCCCTAAATATGGTAAAACCATCATTTTTGCTTATACTATGTTTAACTAATAGTTTTAAAATTATGCATAGTTGAAAAAACTATTAGAAGTGATAAGGGGACACAAGAAATCATAAAAAATAAAAACTCGGAAATTTCACAGTTTCGTAGAAACTCCCCATAATTAAGCTGGGTATTTGCTGCGAAATTGTTGTATCTTTTCATGGAGGAGAATGAAAGTAAAAATCTTTGCTAAGGGATTTTTAATGACATGTGTTTAGCTAAAAAAACATCCATGAAAACCTCAAAACTTTCAGAAAGATCAGAATGGTAGCAGAAAGATGTTTTTTATTAACTTGCTACCAATTTTTGCTACAAAAATTCTGGAAATTATTGTTTTAGTAGTCAACTTCATGCTCACTTTCTGACCAAATGGAAAGGAATTTTTGAACTCTGAAGGAGGTTTTTGTTCCGAACAAGCTCATTTATAAATAATATCTCTGTTTTTACAAATCTATCATGGTCTGAAAGATACACATTTATCTTTGAGGCCTCTTTTACAGAATGTTTCCTAGCCAGATTTGTTGCAGAAATTTTGAAATTCGACTTGGTGGAGGTCCAACTCAGCAAGGTTGACTCCAAATTCATTTGGAAAATGAATATTGATTAATATTCTCTAAAATCCCATAATTTACTCTTAAATTTGCTCATTTTTAGTGGGTCAAAAAACAAATCTTAGGTAATAGGATATGGACAGATTTTGCAAATATTTTATTCCTGAAGTATTGTAATAGGACTCTATCTTCAACAAAGGATGGATTTCAACTCCCCATACTAGGATTCGATATTTGGGAAGTCAAGAGGTGGTAGCATGAGACAACCAATAGTTTGAATACTTCTTTTTCAAATACGATTTGTCAAGTATACTCATAATTCCAAACTTTTATGAATGACAACTCAACTCAACTAGATTATGTGGAAGCATAGTGTTAAGATATGTGTCAAGTATTTCTCAGTAGTTGATTTGTATTGGGAATTGGATTTTAAACCTCTCATTGTATATATTCGTAGGGAAAGTTGAGAAGGTTGATCGATAATGTGAGAAGTTGACCCTATGTAATCTTTTGCTACTTAATATATATATAGATATATATATATATATATATAATATAATAACATAACATATATATATATATTATATATATATATATTGTAGCGACCCTGTTTTTATACCTGAGATTCATGTTATGGCTTTATGTGTTCTTACCATAATTTCTATGTGGCTATCCTTATTCATAGTATTTTTATTAGTTGCAGTTCATATAAAGTGCTCCAATTTCCTTCACTTACTATGTATGACTGTGAATGTTTATTTGATATCAATTTTAAAGCTAGAAATTCCTTAGCTTCCATTAAACATTGTTGTTTGCCATGATTTTATTTTATTTGACTCCATGCCCAATGGTGGAAGCCATCACATTTTCCTTCACCTATAAAACCACATAAAAAGAAATCAGAGTTAGTAATTTGCAGTTTTTGTGAGTTGATTAAAGTAAACTTGATAAGTGTTTTGAGAGAGCCCTCTCAGATTGGAAGGGCTAACTTCTAGTCAAAGTGGTTTGAAATAGTTATGTTGGGTTGAAGGTTGACACAACCCAATTATTTTAGGTCAGTGATAAAATGATGGATGGGTTTTCTTCAACAATTCCACTTGGAGATAAGGTATAAGAAAGGTATCTACAATAAAGCTGTTGATATTCTTTCTATGTCTATTATTAGTGCAGCTACTTTACTCAAGCATAATTATATTTTGCATGAAATTTATAGTGAGCATAATACATTAGACAATGACTTTCAGGATGTTTATGCAAGCTTGAGTCAAGGTAACCAAGTAGAGGAATTGGATTATCATTTGCATGATAGCTTGTTGTACCATCTTGGTAAGCTTTGTATTCCACAGGGAGAAAGAGTCAACATCATAAGAGAGGCACATACTTCTCTCATTGTTGGTCATTTTGGTATAAGTAAGACAGTGGCACATCTACAGAGGTATTGTGATTGACCTCGTATACTTGAAAGTGTGTCATATGTTTTTAAAGGATGTTCAATATGCGCAGTCAGTAAACCTAACAATAGGAAGTTAGGATTGTACAACCACTTCTGGTACCTTCACGACCATGGGAGAGTGTTTCTATGCATTTTGTAGGAGGTCTTCCATTGTCAAAAAGAGATCATGATTATTTTTATGTAGTTGTGGATACATTTAGCAAAATGTGTATTTTGATGCCATGTAAAAGAAAATTATAGCTGAACAAACTGTTCATATATTCTTTCAAAATGTATGGGTCCATTTTGGATTACCCACACCTATTGTTAGTGATTGAGATTCTCACTTTGTTGGGAACTTTTGGTTAATATTGTGGGGATTCATGGACACCAAATTGAAAAAGAGTACAACATTTCATCTACAAACAGAGGTGGTGAATAGAACCATGATACATCTTCTTCATGGGTATTGTAGCAAACATCCTAAGTTGTGGGATGAACATTTTCACTACATTCAGCATGCTTACAACTAGGCCAAGCATTCTTTAACTCAAACATCGTCATTCGAAGCATGTTTAGGTGCTTTCCTAAGTCTCCTTCGAATTTCATTTTTGGAAAGGATGTTGCTATTGATGGTCATAGTGACATAGACAAAGAAAGAAGGTTCATTGAACAAATCCAATTGGTACACCAAAGAGTTCAAGAACAACTAGAAAAGAGCCAAGGCAAGTACAAGATAAGGCATAACAAGCATCAGGTAGATCACAAGTTCCAAGTTGCTAATAAAGTTTGGCTTCACATTAATAAAGAGAAGCTCCAAAGAGAAGGTAAAAATATTAAACCAATTAGAGATGGTCCATTCATAATTCTGGAAAATATTGGTGACAATGCCTTCAATTTGGATTTCCCTTCATATATGAAAATTTATGTTGTTGTTAATGTGGAAAATTTAAGGTTGTATGAGCCTCATTTGATTGAATATCAAGGAAAGGATGTTCAAATTCCATCCATTTAATATTTCTCTCCTGAATACCTTGATGAACTATAATAAGACATCATTCTCGACAGAAGAACAAGGTCTTCAAAATGAGGGAATGTGGATTACCTTCATGTGGGGCTCAAAGGAACAAATCCTTCCAAATCCAAATGGATCAATATTGGAAAGGTGAGGGAATTGTACCTTCACCTTCTGAACTACTGAAAGGGATATTTTGGGGTCCAAAAGCTTCCAGTGGGGAGGAATGATCACGTGCTCAAAATTCAAAGTTGTCAGATCTGTGTGGAACATGAATGACTATATAGTTATAGTTATCATCATCCTGAATTTGGTGCAACTCGTTTCGCACCAAATGGACTTTGTATGTTCCCAGAAACATGTTTTGTTAGGTTTTTCTAAACATGTGAATTTAAAAAAAAAATATATGTAGGCAACCCAGTCAGCAGTCCGTACTGCTAACTGGGCATGCCTACATGCTAGGGTGACTGTTAAAGTGATTGTTTTACCTCCAGTGAATGGTGTGCTAACATGTGGAAGGTGCCTAGGTGGAGTTTTGGATGAATTTCATTAGTTGGTTAGTGGCCAAAAACAAGCTTCCACATGGCCCAGCCAGGGGATGCTACATGGCAACCCGAGGGCCACCAAAAATCAGGTTAAGGTCTAAGCAACAGTAGGCGAGGGTCGAATCCGCAACCTCCAAGTGACAAGTCCAAGCCATTCCCAATACACCATACATTTAGTTCTTATTAACTATGGTGCTCAACATATATTTAAAACTTATGTTTGGCACCATTCAGGAAAAGGGCCAACCCATAGAGGTCAACCCTTGGGTGAATGCCATTCAACACAAACCTAGTGGAGTAGGAAGGGGCTAGAACTTGGGCGCGTTCCACCCAACATGACCACTAGTGACGCAGAGTGGGGGCCTGGTTGCTAGGAGTGGGTCGTTTGCCTTAGCCCCAGGCACGTTGCCCCCCATGTGGCCCAAAAATTTAGAATTAAGGGCTTACTATATGATTTAAGGTGCCTATAAATTTTTCCAAAATCCTGCAAATTTGGTATTCATTTAGCACAATTCAAGGTAGATTTGTAGGACTAGTGCTGGATTTGGGGGGATTTTTAGAGCAAATAGTGAAAGAGCTAGGGAAGCTCATAAATTCTTCAGCTTTTGACCAAATTATTAGAAGAAAGATGCTAGACGGGGATTTTTTAGCATTCTGGAGCCATTGGAATAGTTTTCAGAGCTAACTAAGCATTTTAAACTGATGTATTCACACTTTTGACCATAATAGATAGGGCCAATCCATTGGAGGCTAGACCAAGGAGACTATCCCAGGCGGGGTGAGCTCCTTCATCATGTGTTGTTGTGATATTGTTTTGGTGATGTTCATGTTTGTTATATGTTGTTTTCATTCATTTATTTATGTTAATTTGTACAAGAAATTTACATAAAAACACAAAAAAACTCATGTTAAAACTTGTAATTAACCTGATAAATCCTTAAACACTTTTACATGTTCTGAAGAGGAATTTAGCACAACAAAACTAAGTTTCCCATTTATATCAATCATGAAACCATTTATGAAGTTGAGCAGGGGCACACCCTCCTTAGAAATAATTCCATCTACTCCACCAGCAGCAAATTGGACACTTGGAAGAAACCTGCACACAAAACAATTTTATCAGTCAAAGAATCATCAATCTATGAAGACCTATGTAGAAGCAAGAAAAGGAAATCTACACCTTTAAGATCATCATGTTATGAGAACCAGGTCTAGCATACAGGAATATCGAACAATTCGAAATCAGATTAAGGAACATGCATGCATTGTTCTTCACCTCTCTTGTTAAGCATATTATGGTTAAAAAATATTATTTTCAATGCACACGAGAGAAGTTTTTATAGGTTGAAGGTGACTAGTAAACATTTCCACCATTGACTATTAAGAGTGTAATTTACTCAAATACTCATGTAGCGTGGAGAATTCAAAGTGGGGAAAGTGATAATTAAAAGGAATGGAGACCATATTACCAAGTGCACCGAGCCTACTACCACAGAAAGAAATAAAATGAAAAGGCTCAACTTCAATTTATCGATGATCATTCCAAAAGAGTTAGAGAGGCTCATTAACGCATCCAATGTCGAGCTAGATTCTACCAAGGGATGCCTAGGGTACTAAAAAAGAGATAAAGAGTTGATTTACAAGTGCTATAGGATTAGACATAGCTACTATAAAAGAAACAAGGTCGCTACAAGAGAAACAAGGATGCTATAGGCGAGAGTCTGTGATCTATAGGAAAAATAGAGTTGCTACAATAGAGGACATTGTGCTACAGGGAATTCCACAGAGATGCGAAAAGCCTGATTTTGAGCAACTTTACCCTAAATTTGAAGAGTTTCATCTAAGAGAAGGGTAAGTACACATTTTTCTTTTCCATCTGTGACAAGAAACCTACAAAACCTCTCATTACTTTAACCAAAATTTTGATAGTAGTTTGAGAATAAAAAAATTGAATGAGAATGTTTCGTTTGAGTTAAGCAAGATAAGAAAGGAAATGGAATTTTTTTTAAGTTGAGTCTTAATTTTTCCTTCCTCTAACTAGTATGGATAAAATTTCTTCGTCACCCCTATAGCAGATTGGGGGTATTGTTTCTCCAAACCTTGAAAAATCACAGTGGGAATCATGGGTGGAGTAGTCTCAATTGAAGAGAGTCCATGAACTCATCAAGGATTATAATTACCACATATTCTGTGGATAATGTTTAAAATCTTATATCATGGGAAGACATTTTGGACATTAACAATGAGACTTTTCTCAAGACACAAGCAGAAGCATAATTAGAACTTGGTGAAAAAGATGGATGTATAGAAAAAGGAGCTAGAGAAGAAGAGGAAGAGATTGGAGAAAGAGAATGTGTGCCAAAATTACTTATGAGGTAGCTTTGGATGTTAAGGAGGCCACCAAGGCCATGAATGAGGCATAACTAGGTCACCAAGTTGCTACACAGATGAGAAACACTTTCAATGGGGGGTTATGATGGGCCTCCAAATTAGACATAAATTAAGGCCCATATGACCATCCTTCAACACATTAAACCTCTATTTTTTGAATTATATGAGATATTTTTATCTTTAATATGTTCATTATGAAGGTTTAGCAATAATTGCATATGTGTGCCTAATATTATTTTATTTTGTATAATATTGTGAGAATATTGGGAAAATTATGAAGATTTGGAGGATCAGATAATCTAGGGACTTTCCCCATACTACAGGAGGATCAATAATGGATAATCAATGAACAAAATATCATGGAATTATTGAAAAATTTTGGAGCTTCGGTGATTGAGAAAATCTAGGAATGTGTTCCCTATCATTAATGCAAATTCCTAGTGTTGAGAGATTTTTTAAGGGAAACCTTCCTCCTTTCAAGGAGAATTCTTCCTCCATAAATTTCTATAAGTACCAATTCGAATTGGCCTCTAGGGGCATGTATTTATTAGCCTTCTTGTGGAGAAAATGTGTTACTCAGTAGCTCCACTTCCATTTCTAGAAAGGATGTACTTGGATTGATTCAAATAATGAAGTTTGGTGCCATTTTTGGCTTCTAAAGCTTGGTTTCTTTCATAGGAATTTGATTTTCCTTGGGCTTGGTCATCCTAGGAGCCTCATATCCCTCTTTTATAATTTATTTATGTCCTTTGAATGTATTTTTCACTTGCATCTTGTATTTCTGCATTTACTATTCATGCTTATTTTGTTGTAGGTTACATTGGTTAAATGATTGAAGTATGTTGTTTTGAAGGTTATTTACAAATTCAAAAGCATGATTCATCCTTATAACAAATTTGAAAATCAATCTTCTTCATTGATCTACTTGGATTGGATTACTAGTTCACAAATCTAGAATTTCTAGAAGTCCTTTGTAGCAAAATAGTAGTAATTTTCTGTTATTTTTTAGAACATGTTAATGAGATTAATTTGATTTTATTTTAATTTTAATTGGTTATAAAAACATTCAATTTAAAAATAAAATTTACCCCATAGCATTTTCACTTGATTAGTTTAGGCATTTGGTATGCTAATTAGCTCACTAGTTCTTGAAATTCTAGTTTTTAGAGTAGTAATTTTCTGTTATTTTTTAGCACGTGTTAGCAAGGGTATTTTGGAGTTATTACACTTATAATGGAGTCCTAAGATACCCTACTTATTTCCATCCTATTTTCATTTGATTTACTTGGGCATTCGACAAGCTATCTCCTCTTGTAGCAAAATAGGGCCTCTTGTAGCCCTCCTGTAGCACATCTGAACTTGACCATATTTGCTCCAAATATTATTTTTTTCCTCTTAGGCTTGAATCATGAAACTTAGGCTTTGAATCCATTATTGAGGAATTCCAAATACCAATCTAGACCCACCTTTCCTTCACTGCAAGTACAAATAAGCAATTAGAATTAGAAGATAGCTTTCCACATTTGAATAACAATGAATGTTTTCTTATGAAATTTACATGGATTATGTTACTAAAGCTAAGTTTCCTTGAACAAAGTGATAAGAAGGGTGATTCATCAATACAAAGTAGATTAGACTTAATTATTGAATTCATGCTTCCTTAAGGTTTCAGGTACAAGCATTATTATTGAAAAGATCAAATTTCCTTTTTCAAAACAAAATTCCACATTCTACAATTAGAGTATTAATTTACATTCTACAAGTAGACTAATGTTTCCATTTTTTAAAATAGGTTAGTTTTTAATTTCATGATATTCACTTCATTACATCATATCAACGAAATAATGACACATTGCATGTTGCACATATAGTGTCGACGGCTCTTAAGTTTGTACGAACCTCGGGTTGATAATTTAAGTTAGTAGCCTTGGGAGTTGCAACATTATTGTTGCAATACTGGGGCTCATCATCGCCAACACACCAAGTGTGGTTATTTTGGATGAAGAAATGGATGAAGACAAACGAGAAGGGGAGCTTCTCTAAACGAATCGGAAAAGGCACATGATAACGAGTAAGTGACCTATCATTTGTCAAATTTCTACACAGTAATTGTTTACACTGAACTTCATAATGCATATTTTGATCTCATATGTACTATATATGTTGGTTTGATTTCATCAACAAATTCAAAAATTGAAGCCATCAACAAATCAATTCTTTACAATTTGGAAGCAACACGGTGATGGGTCGCATTGTACAAATAGAACATGAGGAAATGTCATATGTGATAGGAAAGAATTCAAACAGTTGAATGGTAGAAGTGTGTTATATCCTAATCATTTAAAAGACAATAGGCCAATGACATTCCTTATTAGCTGAGTTGTTGATCAAGTCAGAAAGAAATATGGTGCATTTTATCAATATTTGCGTGTTGAGGAGCATGCGCTAAAAATAGGGATTTGGTGCAACAACTCAGTAATAATATCTTTTTGTACATTTTTAACTTCATAATGCACCTTTGAATTGTAACATCTATATTTTATATTTTAATTATATTCGGGTTATTAGACATGTGACACTGTGATTTTTTCACTTTTTTATAGGTGCATTTGTTCCCATCTATGTGGGAATATGAACATAATTTTCACACGGAGGATGTCAATGATGGATACATGACACAATACTATGCAGTGGAAGTCGATCTTGAACAATCTAGTCATGTTAGCCACCATGATCAAAACCTAATGCAAGGGTTTTTATGTTACATTGGAAAGATACATGGGACCATTCAAGTGGACTTCTCTTCATTCCAATGTTAATTTTTAGGTGCAAGTGGTGGGACACCATTGATCGAAATAATGTAAAGGTATATTGTGATAGTGGGTTGATATCTATCAACTCTAGAAAAATGTGGTATGAAGCTAGGGAGCCTTAGGTTTTCCCAAAATACTACAACCAGGTGTTTTTTACCCATATGTGTTGGATAGGTATTGGTAGTTTGTACTAAGACATGACCCTAGATCAAAACATATTTTTGAGAACAATAGTGTTATCATGCCAAGTGAGGAAGAAAATTAGGGTGTTGACAATGGAGAGTGATATGTACTTGTGTTATTTCATCATTTATACTATTGTTGCATGTTTTTGTTTTATTTATTTCACAAATTAAATTGTTTTTTATTTGTCTTTTGGTTATTTTATATATTTGGTAAGATTCACAAACATTTTTACATGGGTTTTTGTAGTGGAAACATTTTTACACATAAAACTGAGTATTTCCAATTGTCTAATTTATAATTTAAAAATTAAAATTTTAACATATTTGTTTAATTTGTTTAATTTTAAGCTACAACAGACTTCTTCTATAGGTTTTGGATAGACATCATGATGGATCAAAAGATTGTAATTCTAAGCACGAGTTATCAATTTCGTACTCTTTTGTTGTACTTTTGTGACCCCAAACATATATTTCTAATATAAAATATTTCCTACTCTAGATAATATAGAAGTCCATTTTTGAATTCTAAAGGTGAGCACTCCATTAAGAATGCTTATTTATACGTTATTTTTTTTAATATATCAATCTAACTATACTCATTATCTCATTTCTCAAACGACATTGTGAGTATCAATCTAAAATAACTCACAAAGTGATAGAAAATGGAGAAGGAAAATCATATTTGTGTTATATATGTGTACTAAAAGGCCTTTTACAACCATTGTCAAAGTTTTCCAAAATAGGAAAGTAACCTCCCTTATTTTCAATATTAAACATATCTCCATAAATATAAATATTTAAAACATGGTGTACAATATCTATGATAATAAGTATTCAAAGTGACAATCCTTCTCATATAGGAAAATGTGAAGAAAATCCTAAAAATGCGAAAATAGGGAATTTGGAAACAACATTGAAGATTTATTCTAGAAAGGTTCAAAAAGCACTCCATGATTTCGATAAAATAAGGTGATCTTTCTCTACTTGACATAAAAATGGTTGAGATGAAGGAATTAAAGAGAATGAATGTATAATTAGATGTTAGATACCTATTAGTTTATTAATAATTTGATATGTTTTTTTTCCAGGTTTATATCAAAATTAATATAAATCATGTAGTGATAAATCTTTGAGGACTTTAACAATGAAAAAATTGTGTATTAATATGTAAGATTAAATTCTTGACATGAGAGGTAAACTCAAGTTTATATATTTAAAATTCATGTTCTTTCAACATTGTGTAAACTAAAAGGAGGTCTTACGTGAATGTATAAAATGTTGATTACATATTTTTATGGACCATAAGAGAAACAAATGGGCTTACATGGATGCCTGAGAGTTTTTAATTTTTTCTTCATGGATAATGGAAGACTTTTTACTTTTACTTCCCATAAATAAAAGTTGATTCAATAAATATTTTATGGCTAGTAATTAAATGATAAATAGTATGATGGTGATTAAGAGGCATTTGTTTGAATTTCTAATAGACTTGGTGATGCATTTTTCTTTCCTATTTAGATTCTGTAAAATAAATATATATTTTTATGTATTTATAAGTAAAGTATTTAAAGTAGACATGTCTTTATCATTGTAAACATGATGTACTAGCTAGCAGAAATGTGAAAACATGAATTTTAGTGACTATCTCTTGATAAGTATGTGGAAAAAATAATATTTTTTGAGTTCTTCATTAAGAAATAATCAAATATAATATTTATCAAAAAGTTAAATCTAATATAATATGATTTTTGTACTATTTAAATCATATTTATTATTAAAAATATATATAAATTTTAACCAAAATAGTAAATAAAGAACTGAAATAGCACCAAAATGTTATATCTTTATTATTAAGAAAAAAATTCACTTGTCTTTAAGGAGAACTTCCAATAGAGCAAATCCCCAACTACAAGTAACTTCACAGAGAGAAATTCTAATTTAAATTGGTAAGAGTTGCTATAAATATAAAATTTTAAGTTTCTTAAAACTCTCATAACTTCAATGATTAAATTAAGTTTATTAAAATAGAATTTTTTAAGTAATATTAAATCTAAATTAATTATAAAAAAATCGACTTAAATTTTTTTAATTTAACAATAGATTGAATTTTATAAACTAGTATAGATCCATCTTAACAATAGATCTACCAAAAATTGAGAGGGATCGAATCTCATTATATGAAAATCGCTTTTTAGAATTAAAAACTTGAGAAAAGATGTATATGTCAAAAGATTTAATATCTTTTAGTGCTTCATGAATTTGTGATTAAGATGGATCTATAGTGGTTTTTTATCTCTATATGTAGACCATGTGTAATTTTTCATTTATGAAAATTTACAATTATATTTTCAACCATATTAAACTTTGTAATTTATAAAAATATCTTTGCATTTTTTTTAAATTCTTTTGCATGTAATTTCGTATATAAAATTTGGATCTAAGTTCATCAACACATAATCTATAATGAATATTATTTCATAAAAATAAACATCGTGATTATAACTATCTAACAAACATAAACATCATCTAAAATAAACACTCAAATTAGCTAACATCATATAATTATATATACCCCTAGTGTATATAAATGTCATTAGCTAGCAAACAAATCTAATAATTTAATAGGACACCATCATCGTGATCACATGTAACAAAACATAAGCATTTTCGTCTAAATCATCACCACACACATCCTCAAATATATATATCTCATGTCAAATAACTATTAGCACATACGCATCTATCTGCAATCACATTAAATGAACATATCTAACATGAACTAACAATATAGACATCAACACCAACATGATATAAATTAAGTACATCAACATGAATAAAAAATGAACCATATATATATATATATAAACAATTCAAAGAAATGTTATAAAATATCTTATACAACAGTAGTAGTGGTAACCAGCTGGTCTGTGGTAGAAGACGATGGATGGTTAACTACCTCAATAGTCAAACTATGAGGTGGGGGAGAAGGTGGTTGGTCTGCTCTTTGAAGAGAAACATGAGGCAATGAGTGATTATAAGTTGAATGACGAGGAGGTGGAGTACTAACAGAAGGATCACTGACACCCTAATCATGATTCAATGGGGTAGTACATCTGTGTGAAAGCGATGTATCTGAGGCATGACCATCCCAAGCTAGTGGATTACTACCAAAAGGATCATCACCCTAATCATCATGACCCCATGGGATAGTACTAAGTGAAGACTCATGTGTATATGTCACATGCACATCCCTCCTCACTAGCAATATCATAATAACTCTAATGATATGATACATAAGACTCATCATATTGTGCAGACAGTCCCTTAAGAGCTCCACGAGCTTAGGATCTGCCCTTATGTCTCGATTTGTCGCAGGTGGACTCCTTCCTCAACCAAAATTTTAGAGAGTCAATCTCAGTACTCCATCTTAAATCTGACACCATCCCTATACACCTGCATGCCCGCGCCCATCTGCATCTAAGGATGTGCCTCACCCTCTACAGCCTCTCCCTTTAGTGGGGGAGGTGGAATGTCCCCAACAAAACTTTTGCATTCTATAAAATATATAGTACACAACAATAATTTGAAAATTTCATTAAACAATTTAATCAAACAAGTTAAATAACGTGCTAGAATAAATTTATTCTAATTAATTAAGACAATAAAATGAAACTATATTAATTTGAATAAAACACTAATATTTCCTCTATCATTGTAGGCTTATCCGGTGTGAAGAGGATGTTGGGACATTGTCTCCAATCTATCCCCACATACATACATGACACTAAGACAAACATGTGGTCAACCTCACTAGTCAGTAACCCCAGTGCCTCAGTGGAAATCCTAGTCAAAAACTTTGGCATGCCCCTCTTTGGCATCATCTCACCCCACATGCACATCTATAGCTCGGTCATCGACCTAGGAGGGAGACAGTCGAAAGTAGGCCTTATTTCCAGAAACCTCTCAAAAAATAAACAAAAAATATCTAAGGCAAAAAGGAAGTTTTCCCTCCCATGTATCATAGCACAACATCTATCTAAAGTGATACAAAATTGCCACAAAAAAATTGCAGACGATTTGATACGTCATGGCCTCTGCACTAAAACATCAACATAAAACAAAAGGAGGTCAACTAATGTGTTTCCCAACACTAGTATAGTGTGTAATGGTACTCACTAATAATGAGACGCATCTAACCTCCTTTACACCAAAAGAAGTGATTCATAGTTTTTAACCATACATCTGAAAATATGTTGGACACACTACATGATCCCCAAAATATCTTTGAGAGTAGACAAATTGACTCTCTATTGCAACACCATGGACACATCAGGGAACTATGGAAAATCCTCCCCTCTCTTGAATAGGCCATTGATAAAATAAATGTCCTCCTCAATGGGTCCATACCATGTGCTAGGACCGACACAGAAATCCTATTGGTGGAAATTCCACCGAAAGATCAATTGCGCTAACAACCCAAAGTGCCCCTTCAGTGATGTAGCCTCCTCATAGTACTTAAAGAAGAATCTATTCCTCAAGAGGCCTTTGTTCACTACAATAATAGACCGAGGGTATATATATATATATATCTTCCTCTCTCGTGCCTCTCACAGTCGAACCACATTGTATTGGTCTGTCCTTTGCTCTTGTTGTTATTACTTCTCTCTCTGTTGATGTCTCTGCTACATAATTGACATATAAAATACATCAACCTCATACATAAAACACAGTGGTTTTTATTAAATGAAAAATGTTGTTGTAAATATGGACATATAAATTTCAATTAAAAAAAAAAAATCATCCTCGTTGCACCAAAAAAACAGGAATGCATTAGACATAGTACGCCACAAAATAGGAAAGCACGGACCACGATACGTACAAAGGCTTCACACACTGCTTTCAGTTCACATACATACAAACATATTGTTTATGTTTACTTTTCAATGTGGTGCATCAACCTAATATTTCACACTAGTGCATATGTATAACTTATTCATACCAAAAGGGAATGTTCAAGTTAACGAATGCACTGAGCTATATTTTTTTAATACTATGCATGTAGTATGTTTGGCAAAAATAAATGCATCGAGAATTAAATTTTACTCGATGCACCATCATATAAATTATACCTTTTTTTGTGTGTATAAATTTACCAAATGCATTGTGAAACTGTAATGCATTAATGGAATGCATTGATTTGTGCGCACCTTGTAAATTTACAAGGTGCACCACAATCGTTGTGAGTTGAATTTGTTGAACGTGCCACGCAGGAAAAAAAAATTCAAACATAATGGATATTTTTACGTAATTTTCAATTCTACTCTTCTAAAAAATTTAAATTAAAGAGAAACATAGATATTACCTGGACATTTGCTCGCCGGGAGGCATGGTTTCCAAGTAAATGAAAAAAACAAATTTGAGCATCGTTTTTGAAAATTTGAAAGCAACGGATGGGAGAATGGAAATCAAGGGAAGCTTCGATGACAGGGGCTTGATGGAGGCAATAGTAGCAATGGTACTTGAGAGCTCTACAACACTGCAAATGGTAAAAATGAATTTTACAACTGGTATTTTTTATTTTTTTGCCCATGTTCATATGTGCTCAAATAACAACACTAGTGCATATAATTTCTTAAGCACGCTGCTATTATTTTAAATTTAAAACCTTATTTTCATGCACCTTGTTATTCACACATCGAGGCAATTCAATACATGGGTAGCACTGGTGCTTTGTTGGAGTATAGTACCAAAATGGTGAAAATGAATTTTATGACTGACATTTTTTTAATTTAATCCTTGGCTAGTGCTATAAAGTAGTATATGCACCAGTACACCTTATATAAGTAGTGCACCATAGTTTTTATTTGTATAAAAAATAACCTTGTAATGGTGCACCACTTTCTATTAAGCACAGGGGCCTTCAGTTCAATTAATGGAACCAGTGAGTATAATATAATAAGTACACCGGGGCATTTGTGTATTAGTTTAGCACTAGGGCGTTGTGAGAGTATAGCACCGGACTAGGCAAAATGAATTTTACGACTGAATTTTTTTTTAAAATTAACCCTTTCTAGTGTTATCGATTAGTATATGCACTGGTGTGCATTATGCACTTAATGCGCCATTACTTTTTTATCTTTATAAAAAATTAACTCTGTCACAATGCACCATGTGTTATTAAGCATTGGTGCATATAATTATATAATGCATCAATGCGTTGGTGTATTATAGATGCACCACTACAAAAACACCCACCTACCCAACTCTGCTAGTGACCTCTACTACAAATGGATAGTGAATTCTATAAAAATATTTGCTAGAGGGTCTTTTCCTTGTAGTGAGAGGAAAGAGAGAGGGAGAGAAGGCTAAGAGAGAGAGGGGGGCACAAAGATGGATAGAGGGAGAGGAGGAGATAGTGGGAGATAAAGAGAGGAGGAGAGAGATGGAGTTGGAGGAAAATATAGGGAGGGAAGAAGAAAGACATATAGATAGAAAGATGGAAAGAGAGAGGGAGTGACAAGGGAGAGATGGAGAGAGAGTGTGTATGTTTGGTTGTAGTATAGAAAGACAAAGAAGGAGAGATGGAGAGAAGGGGGAGAGAGAATGAGAGAGGGAGGGAGATATTGACAGAGTTGGAGAATGGAGAGAGAGAGAGAGAGAGGGAGATGAGGGGGAGAGAAAGAGGGTGGTGAGAGAGAAAGGGAGAGAGATGAAGGAAGAGAGAGAGGACTTGAGAGGGAGGGAGTTGGAGTTGGAGGTGGAGATAGATTGAGGTAAGAAGAAAGATATATAGAGAGAGAGAGGGAGTGACAAGGGAGATGGAGAGGGAGAGAGGAGAGATAGAAGGGGAGACAAAGGGAGAGAGGGGGGAGAGAGAGAGAGAGAAGGATATAAGGGGAATACACGTAGAGAGGGAGAGGGAGAGGGAGGGAGATATAGATAGATATGGAGAAGCAATGTGTATGTTTGTTGGGTGATATAGAGAGACAAACAAGGAGAAACAAAGGGAGATAGAGATATAGATAGAAGTGGGGGAGAGGGAAGAAGAGAGAGATAAAGAAAGGGAGGGAGGGACAATAGATATATATGAAGAGAGAGAGTGCGTGTGTGTGTTTGGAAGGGTAAGATAGATAGATATAGAGAAAGGGAGGGAGGGAGAGATAGATAGATATGAAGAGAGACAATGTGTGTGTGTGTTTGGAAGGGTAAGATAGATAGAGAAAGAAGGAGAGGTGGAGGGTGATATATATATAGATGGAGGAGGGAGGGAAAGGGAAGAAAATTTCTTACACTATATGCATTGATTTCAGTGTAGATGTTGATTTTTAATCCTATTTGATTTCTTTCATTAGATGCATTGATTTCTATGTAGATGTGGATTTCTAACTCTATTTGATTGCTTGCATTTATTTCATTAACTTAGATGTTAATTTCTAATCATATTTGATTGCTTGCACTATATGCATTGATTTCAGTGTAGATGTTGATTCATAGTCCTGTTTCACTGTTGGCACTAGATGCATTGATTTTAGCACAGATGTTGATTTCTAATCATATTTGATTGCTTACATTAGATGAATTTATATCAATGTAAATGTTAAGTTCTAATCCTATTTTATTGTTTGCATTAGATGCATTGATTTCACTGTAGAAGTTGATTTCTTATCCTCTTTGATTGCTTGCTTTAGATGCATTGATATCAGTAAAGATGTTGATTTCTGATTTGATGTAACTAGATGTCTAGTGTACATTAATTTCAAGGTAATTAGATTAACATTGTGCATTGATTTCAGTGTAAGAACAAAAAAACTATTGATGATGTGCATCGATTTCAACCATAAATAAAATACTTGAATTTTCATCTCAAATAAAATGTTCACAAAATTGAAATGTTTACCCCTTGATATTGTATTAAACTATTTGTAATTAACTAAAATCTTATTATTCTCATTTTCCATGCTTAATATTGGATTGTAAAAAGTGTGATAAATAGAACATACACGCACACACACACACACAAAATTCTTGTAGAAAGTATCAAACAAAATAAAATCGAATAAAACTTATTTGTAACTTTTACATCTCCACATATTTTAAAATTGAAGAAAACTTATTTCAATCATAAGGAATTGATTGAAATTCTAAGATAACATTATATAAAATTGTAGAAATGTTATCATATATATTTTTTTGACCTATATTAAATTCCAATATGATTGACTTATATCCCTTTATGACTAAGCTTGTGTAGATAATCTCAAAAGAAATAATATTGAATATAACTTATTTGTTATTTACATGACATATTTTAAAATTGAATAAAACTTATTTCAATCATAAAGAATTGACTGAAATACTTAGATAGATAAGTAAATTTAGGAAAGTTAATAACATTACATAAAATTTTATAAATATTATCATATCTTTTTTTTACCTATATTAAATTTCAATATGATTTACTTATATCATGTTATGACTAAGCTCTTGTAGACAATCGAAAAAGAAATAATATTGAATAAAACTTATTTTTTGTTTACATGATATCTTTTAAAATTGAATAAAACTCATTTCAATCTTGTTTGTGTTTTTTAATTGAACCTTCATATTTAAGAAATTGATTAAAACAATTTCAAAAGTTGACCACGCAATGGTATATGGGTGGGTCAAAAAAAAAAAATCATATATAGATTTTTCTGTTATAATATAGATGACGTTAGAATTCAAATAATTTATTTTTAAATTTAAATTATAATAACATACATGTTGATTGCACTAAAAGACACTTTTTACAATCCAATATGAAGCATGACTGTAATTCTTTATGTTGGGTGTGTTTTATATTTTTTCCATGACTAAACATGCATGCAGGGGGGTCATAGGGGGGTTGTTTGTTCCCCTTGTTTGTTTCATCAGGCATAGCAGGGGAGTCACAGGGGAGGCGGCAGCACCCCCTGTCGGGGGTTTTGCAAGGGGATGGTAGCTCCCATACACGAGGCTTGGGGCAATTCCCTGGGAAAAAGACATTTGACCCTATAATAGGTGGTGTACCTACTTATGGTTTTGTGCATGGTTTTTGCACATGGTTTTGAGCATGATGGTTTTCTACCCATGGTATTTTGTAGATCCGTTCAAGGGAATTAAAGTTATGTTCTAATCCAAGGTTAATGAATTGGGATTTATGAATGTTTAAACATGTATATAAATGTATTGTAACAATGAAAGGAATACAATGAAAAATCAATGTGGTAGTCCTGGTTTTGGGATCCAAGAGAAAATATTTGTGTATATTTGTTTCATGTTTTATGTTCTCACCATTGTTTATTTTCTATTTTAAGAATTTATTTGCATGTAGTTTCTCTACAGGGTTAAAACCTACACTTTCTATGCTCAATATTAAATTTATACAGGATATATTTTAGTTCATTTTATGTATCAAAGTGACTTGCATCATAGTAAGATTGTACTTATATCATATTAATATTAAGCTCTTGTAGATGACCTCAAAAGAAATAAAATTGAATAAAACTTATTTCAATTTCAATTATGTTTCTTAATTGAACCTTGAGATAGCCAAGTAAATTTAGGAAAATTCATATTTAATTATATATAAACTTATAGAAACATATATAATTAATTGTTTTTTGGTATGTTAAATTCCAATAAATATGAAGTAAATATCATGTTATGACAAAGCTCCTGTAGATGGCTTCAAAATAAATAAAATTGAATAAAACGTAATTGTTGTTTAACAAACATCTTTTAAAATTGAATTTAAAACTTATTTCTATCATATTTGTGTTTTTTAATTCAACCATTATATATTTTAGGTTATTTTAAGTATCAAAGTGACTTGCATCATAACTTAAGGTTGTACGTATTTTCTTAGTCTATGAAACTAGAAATGAAAATGATTATATTTTGTAATAAAAGTTATAGTATATATAGAAAAATTTTAAACTAGAGAATAATTTTAACAAATCCACAAACTTCAAAATTTAATGAACATCTATAAACAATATTAATACAAATCCATAAACTGAAAGAATGAATGTACCAATAAATTATCCATATAAAAATATATATATATAACAAATATTACATGAAAATTCATAAATTGAAATAATAAGCATCCATAAACTAAAATATGTTCATGTACATCCATAAATTGTCCATGTATGAAAATATACAAAGTTTGTATCACATGTGAATGTGCCCTATGAAATGGGCTTGAAAATATACAAACTATCCACTCTAAGTACCACCATATAACTCTGTGAGTTTCATTGTGTAAAGTAAGTGCCCATAATTTGGTACTGCAATACAACACATTCAAATTCAAATTAATTAGATCATTATTGGTACAAATTATGTTAGCCTTAGAAAATTGTCCACGTCGACTCCTTTCTCATTGGCATGTGTTGAAAAGCATCCACACAAACAAGTGAATGTGCTAAAAAAAAATTGGTGTTGTACGTATGTAATTCCTTCCCTTCATTTTAAGGTGTGTTTTTGAATTTTCCATTGACCTTTCAAAAAAGCGATTAGTTCAATTTTAAAGTGAATCCATTCACTTTTTAATTCACCTTATAAAAAATTTTATAAAATTCTTTTAATGGGAGAAAAGAGATTAAAGTTAATGAACAGATAAGGTGGATCATAAAGTTAATATATCAATAAATATATATAATATATATATATATATATATATATAATATATATATATATATAAATATAATATAGATATATATATTGTAATAGAAAAATAAAGAGTACATGTTTTAATATTTTGGAGTGATAAGGGAGAAGTGATTTTTTGTATATTTTGGAGAGATAAGGAGTATTTGTAATTCTTTATGTAGTGGAGTGATAAGGCAAAATTATTTTGTATTTGGAGTGATAAGTGTTTTGTACTGGGAGTGATAAGCGATTTATTGTTTGATAGAAAATCATTATTGTAATCCAAAGTAATATTTTACTTTGAGAGTGATTGAGTCGGTAAAGGCTAGTTTTGAACACAATTTGACGCTAAGGAGTTCTCAGTCTGTGCTTGAGACGCCTCAGTGAAGACATTGTCATGATGATATATCTTGAAGATTAATAACAACATATCTTTTTGTGGTGAACTTGTCCTAGATCTGCCCAAAATTGAATAAGGGGATCATAGGTACACTCTGAATGTGTTCGCATGGTTTGTGTCACGTTCATTAAATGCTTTCTTTGTCCTCTGCTTACACAAACTAAATGGCCATAAGACACACTTAAGTATAAGCATACTCGGTTAAGCTCTTGAAATTAAAACTCCCATAATCACTTAAGTTCATAAGCACAAAGTGTCACATCATCGACTTGATAAAAGCAATCTTCTGCAACAACATTTCACATTTTGTAATCACAAAAATCAAGTTAAGGATGCTACAAAATCAAGAATTTCAAGCCAAGATGAAATCAACATCATCAACACTTTTTCTATCACTTGCAAATTAACATGTTTTAATTGAATTGTACGGGTGCATTATCAGTTGTAACCGACACCCTAATTTGAATTGTTAAGGTGAATGCAATAATTCAAGTAAGTCTTCAACTAATTCATCAAAATTGAACTTGTCATTTGTATCTTGGGTGCATTCTCGACAGTGTTCGACACCTTTTCCTTTTTTACAAATCATCACAATGAGTACATTCAAGAAATCACAAGTGTCATTAATCAATCAAGCAAGTTCAAGTGAGCATCAAATCAATCTAGTGCTTTAAGCACACTAAGATCAAGCGAGCGTGTCAAGTAATCAAATCAAGTGCTACAGTTCAACGCACAACAAGCGAGCTCGTATAAAGTTCATTAAAGTAATCATAATGTTTCATTCAAAGTGATCATCATCAAGCGATAATGAAATCAACAGTTCAAGCAAAGTGTTTAAAAGCATTAGCAGTTTAAGCAAGTGTTTAAAAGTATCAGCCACAGTACAAGCAAGCCTATCATTTTAGTGATCGACTCAAGTGAGAAATTTTCAAGCATGACTTCTACACCAAGCGAGCTTGACTTCAAAGTCAACAAGACAACATGGTGACACACATTCAACTGTCCCAAATTCTTCACAATTTAATGTTATCATCAGCCGACGACATGGTGCATATCAGCAAAACCACTCTTTTTGGCATTCAAGTGCATCTTCAACATGCACATGAAACCATTGAGTTCCTTCAACTAGAATTGCAACTCCAGATAATTGGGTTGCAAGAGAAGCATGTTGCTTCCAAGTCTTTTCCAAATACAGCTGATCATTTGAACTCATTCATCCAACCAGCTTCAATTGTTGAAGTTATTCCAGTTCAACTTTCTTCCAGACCCATCATCAAGCCATGGGAAGAAATTCAAAGTAATCGAAATCGACACGGATTAGGATATGTCGAAGATGACGACAACTTACATATCCCTGATTATTCAAAGCCCATTCAGTTCCTCAGTGCAAGATTTCTTGATCAAATACAATCAACAAGCCATGAGAAAGTTGCAGACAAACTACAATACATACAAACTCAAGTTGCAAACAAACCGAAACGCTCTCATTATTAAAGATCCGGTCATCTGGAAGATCAGTGTTTTGATCTTCATCCTTACCACCATTGTGGTAAGTCAAATCATCCATTAGAGAAATGCAGCAAACAACAACAGCCAACTAGATTGAAGATATATTATTCGTGGATTGATCCCTGGGAATGGTCATCCACCGCTAGAAGATTGTATAAGTTTTATAATCGCATTCACTCACACATAATGCAACCCATAGTAAAAATGAAGAAGATACTCTCGTGTAGATGAATGGGGGAGTACACTAGTGAAACACTCCTACACCTGAAAGGGGGGAGTTCAGAGTTCTAATATCATTTGGACAAGATTGCCTCTCCTTTCAGCTGACAAAGGGGGGGAAATGTCAATGAAATTTACAAGTGGTTGTTAGACTGAAAGTCTCGACAACATCAACGAAGCAGCCAGTGGGCACCTTCATCAGCAGTGAGCATCAGAAAATTCGCCAATGGGAAATTGACAGCAAAGGTAGCAGTGAGCAGCTTTCATCATATCAAAAGCAACAATGATTTGTTTTTTGACATCTTCAACGAGTGGGTGATCATCATCAGCAAATACGCCAGTGGGCGTTCATCAAATTGTGTCAGTGGACATCGGATGATGTTTTCAAGCAAAGGATAGTTGGATCCTTTTGCAGCTTGGCACATGATGGAGTTGTCAAGCGACATTTAGAGATGAATCGGGCATGCAGCTAATTGGTGTTCTCTTCAAATTTGAGTTTTTCTAGCATTCAACATTGGCGGTTTTTTAGGCAGTGTTTTTTGAGGAGCAACTTGAGAACTTGGCAGATGGTTCCTTGTTATTTTTGGATTTATCATTGGGGGGGGGGAATGTTAGCCTTACTCTCTTAAAAATAATTATAAATCCAAATAAAATAATTAATTAAATTAAATCATGAGAATTAGTTCCTCAAAATAGGGAGTTTAGTTAGGAGGACAGATTCTCTCCAACTAGTTCTCCTAAGTTAG
This sequence comes from Pinus taeda, assembly GCA_000404065.3. Taxonomy (NCBI): domain Eukaryota; kingdom Viridiplantae; phylum Streptophyta; class Pinopsida; order Pinales; family Pinaceae; genus Pinus; species Pinus taeda. Next base: position 104,941 of record APFE031231739.1, read on the forward strand.
TGTGTAGTTGAGAAAATGTCTCAACCAAGTGAGTCTAAGATGTAAACACTATCTTAAGACCACTTGCTCATGTATTTAAATGTATTATTAAATTATTTGAATAAGAGAGAGAATTACATGAGCATGAGAGACCACATGATGGCTCTCTACCTTTCCCGCCAGTTTGTCTTTTGCATGTTGCTAGTTTATTTTCTGTGAGTTAATTTGGGATGAATATGGTTTTATGGCTGTGTGATTTTCCTTCAAATTAAACAATATTTTAATAAATAACCACATTTTTAATTACATATATGAATCTACTAAACTCACTCGATTCCAAATGCAAGTTAGAAAGGATGGGGGTCTGATGAATGTTGGGTTTGGTGCTCCCCTACTTGTGGCTCAAAGGCTGGGCCCTAAATTGATGGACCTGCATTGTCAATACCTCTATACCTACATCCCACTCATGCATCCACATAAATACAACATCAACAACACTTTGCATATGGGTTTGTGTACACAATGGTAAGGACAAATTATAATTAGTAAAGCCTCAAACAAAATAAAATCGAATAAAACTTATTTGAAACGTTTACATCTCTGAATCTTTTAAAATTGAATAAAACTTATTTCAATCATATTTGAGTTTTTTTTAATTGAATAAAACCTATTTCAATCATAAGTAATTGATTGATATACTAAGATAGATGAGTAAATTTAAGAAAGTTTGATTAACATTATTTAAAATATAAAAATGATATATATATATATGTTCAATTACAATTGACTTAACCATGTTATGACTAAGCTTGTGTAGATAATCTCAAAAGAAATAATATTGAATATAACTTATTTGTTATTTACATGACATCTTTTAAAGTTGAATAAAACTTATTTCAACCATAAGGAATTGATTGAAATACTTGGACAACTAAGTATATTTAGGAAATTTGATAATATTATATAAAATTATAGAAATTTTATCATATATTGTTTTTTGACCTATATTAATTTACAATACGATTGACTTATATCATGTTATGACTAAGCTTGCATAGATAATCTCAAAAGAAATAATATTGAAGAAAACTTATTCGTTGTTTACATGATATCTTTTAAAATTGAATAAAATGTATTTCAATCTTGTTCGTGTTTTTTAACTGAAGCTTCAAATTTAAGAAGTTAATTGAAATACTAAAAAAAAATGACCATGCAATGGTATATAAGTGGGTCACAAAAAATTTCATATATAGATATTTTTTTATTATAATATGGATGACTTTAGAATTCAAATAATTTATTTTTAAAAGTAAATTATAATAATATACATGTTAATTGCACTAAAAGACCCTTTCTACAAGCCAATATGAAGCATGACTGTAATTCTTTCATTGGTCAATATCAAATTGATACATGATATATTTTAGTTCATTTTAATGATCAAAGTGACTTGCATCATAGTAATATTGTACTTATATCATATTATGACTAAGCTCTTGTAGCTGACCTCAAAAGAAATAAAATTGAATAAAACTTATTTCAATTTCATTTGTGTTTTTTAATTGAAACTTGAGATAGACAAGTCAATTTAGGAAAATTCATATTTAATTATATATCAAAATTATAAACACATATATCATTAATTGTTTTTTGTTATATGAAATTCCAATTGATGTGAAGTAAATATCATGTTATGACTAAGCTCTTGTACATGACCTCACAATAAATAAAATTGAATAATACTTAACTGTTGTTTACGAGACATATTTTAAAATTGAATTCAAAACTTATTTCTATCATATTTGTGTTTTTTAATTCAACCATTATATATTTTATTTCATTTTAGGTATCAAAGTGACTTGCATCATAACTTAAGGTTGTACTTATTCTCTTAGTCTATGAAGCTAAAAAAACAAAATTATCATATTTTTTAATAAAATTTATAGTGTATAGAAAACAAATTAAAATAGTGAAATAATTTTAACAGATCCACAAACTTCAAATATTAATGAACCTCTATAAACAATATTAATACAAATCCATAAATTGAAGGAATGTATGTATCAATAAACTATCCATATAAAAATATATACAAAAACACAAATACTACATGAACATCCATAAACTAAAATGATAAGCATCCATAAACTAAAATAATGTTCATGTACATAGATAAATTTTCCATGTATGAAAATATACAAAGTTTGTATCACATATGAATGTGCCCTATGAAATGGGCCTGAAAATATACAAACTATCCACTCTAAATACCACCAGAATTACTATGTGATTTTCGTTGTGTAAAGTAAGCGCCCATAATTTGGTACTACAATATAACACATTCAAATTCAAACTAATTAGATCATTATTTGTAGAAAAAAACAATATGGAAATAAATTATTTTGAACCACATTTTTAATTGCATATATGAACCTACTAACCTCACTTGAGTCCAAATGCAAGTTAGATAGGATGGTAGTTTGATGAATACTAGGTTTGGTGCTCCCCTACTTGTGGTTCAAAGACTGGAGCCTATATCGATGGACCCGGATCACCAATGCCTCTTTACATAGCAACCCACTCATGTGTCCACATAATTGCAACATCAAAGGCACTCTACATATGGGCGTGTGTACACAATGGTAAGGGAAAATTAGAATTAGTAAACCCTCAAACAAAATAAAATCGAATAAAACTTATTTGTAACTATTACATCTCCATGTCTTTTAAAAATTAATAAAACTTATTTCAATCATATTTGAGTTTTTTTGAATTGAATACAACTTATTTCAATTATAAGGAAATGACTGAAACACTAAGATAGTTAAGTAAATTTAAGAAATATGATAACATTATATACAATTATAGAAATGTTATCATATACTATTTTTTTACTTATATTGAGTTCCAATACGATTGACTTATATCATGTTAGGACTAAGCTTATGTTGATAATCACAAAATAAATAATATTGAATATAACTTATCTGTTGTTTACATGACATTTTTTAAAATTGAATAAAATGTATGTTGGTACCATCCCATGACCCCTTTTTCCCTCGCAAAACATGACATTTTCCTACCTCTTTTCATCATTTATCTCTCAGATCCCTTGGAAATTGATTAATTAATAGTCTTATAGTTATTAAATTGCATTGAAATTGATTTAAGGGTTTTATGTTAATGAATTAGGAATTTTTGGCAAAAAGACTACAGGAAGATCCAACATCCTGTAAATGGCTTATTGTTTGACATGTGGCATGACAGCCAGGCTAGAGCGAAGGATATGGATGAAAAGCGGAATGTCCAAGCATGAACAAGCACCTATCCCGCAGCGGAATCAACCCTCCTACATGTGCGGTCAACGACGGTCAACTATGGCATGTTGGTGACAAAGGCAGCAACAGCACACAGTCCAAATCGATTTAAGTTTGCTTCCTTTTTTTTTATATTAGCTAGGATAGAAACATTTTCAAAAATCGTGTTTTGGTATAAGCGGCAACAGCCGCTCATGAATGTACATTCGTTTTCAAGGGATGTGAAACCATATGTAAATATAGTTCTGAACCGGTTGTATATGGTTATCGTTATTGTTGCTTCAAGAACAGAGTTTCGATTTTAATACCAAAGACTTGCATTACAGTCACGATTGCGTTGTTTTGATTTGGTGATCGTTGGATAACAAGCCTAGTATACCAAGAACGCGAACGGGCCCTGCGTACATGGTATACTATTGTTATTTTATTTCATTTACAGTCTTGATATGCGCAGTGATTAAAGCAATTTATGTTTATGCTTATATGTTTATGAATGTGCTTGCTTATATGTTTATGCATGCGCTTGAATCGATTATCACTTGGATCGTGAATCATATCCTATAAGGGATTCGATCCAGTGTTATCTTGTAGAGCACTGTCATGAACTTTATGCTTACGATTTCATCTTGCATGACTGTTAATAAATGTTAATGAATGTTGAGTAATCACTGAACAGAGGTTTTATGTATGATGTCTCTGTAAGGAGACTAAAATCTTTAATTGCAGTGATACACAGCGTTTTGATTTGTTGAATCTTGGTAGATAGTGATACATAGGGTGATTTAGTTTGATATTGAATCGAATAATAGCATTGTAATTAGGAAGATTAAACTTAGATTAGATCCTTTATGTCTATATATTTTAGGCGCACGCCTCAAGTCTACGCACCCTAGTCGATAATAAATATAGCCCAGTCTAGCACCCTAGATAGGACACTACAATGTATTTAAATCATAAGGAATTAACAAAAGTACTTGGATAGCTAAGTTTAGGAAAGTTGATAACATTATGAAAAATTATAGAAATATTATCATATCTTGTTTTTTGACCTATATTAAATTCCAATATGATTGACTTATATCATGTTATGACTAAACTCTTGTAGATAATCTCAAAAGAAATAATAGTGAATAAAACTTATTTGTTGTTTACATGATATCTTTTAAAATTGAATAAAACTTATTTCAATCGTGTTTGTGTTTTTTAATTGAACCTTCAGATTTAAGAAATTGATTGAAATACTCAAAAGAATTGACCATGCAACAATATATGGGTGGGTCACAAAAAAATTCATATATAGATTTTTTTATTATAATATGAATGACTTTAAAATTCAAACAATTTATTTTTAAAATTGAATTATAATCACATACATGTTGATTGCACTAAAAGACACCTTCTACAAGTCAATATGAAGCATGGTTCTAATTCTTTCCATGCTCAATATTAAATTGATATGTGGTATTTTGGTTCATTTAAGTATCAAAGTGACTTGCATCATAGTAATATTGCACTTATATCATATTATGACTAAGCTCTTGTAGATGGCCTCAAAATAAATAAAATTGAATAAAATTTATTTGTTGTTTACAATACATCTTTTAAAACTGAATAAAGCTTATTTCAATTTCATTTGTGCTTTTTAATTGAACCTTGAGATAGCCAAGTAAATTTAGGAAAATTCATATTTAATTATATATAAAATTATAGAAACATATATCATTAATTTATTTTTGGTATATTAAATTCCAATAAATAATGAAGTAAATGTCATGCTATGACTAAGCTCTTGTGGATGACCTCAAAATAAATAAAACTTAATTGTTGTTTACCAGACATCTTTTAAAATTTAATTTAAAACTTATTTCAATCTTATTTGTGTTTTTTAATTCAACCATTATATATTTTAGTTCACTTTAAGTATCAAAGGGACTTGCATCATAACTTAAGGTTTTACTTCTTTTCTTAGTCTATGAAACTAGAAATTACAATTATTATATTTTTTATTGAAGGTTATAGTATATAGAAAGAAAAAAATTAAAGTGGCGAAATAATTTTAACGGATCCACAAACTTCAAAAATTAATGAACATTTATAAACAAGATTAATACAAATCCATAAACTGAAAGAATGAATATATCAATCAACTATCCATATAAAATAATATCTATATATATATATATATATAAATATTATATATATAAGTATATATAATTATATATATATATATATACAAAATACAAATATTACATGAACATCCATAACCTGAAATAATAAGCATCCATAAACTAAAATAATGTATAAATTGTCCATGTGTGAAAATATACAAAGTTTGTATCACATGTGAATGTGCCCTATGAAATGGGCTTGAAAATATACAAATTATCCACTCTAAGTACCACCAGAGCTCCTATGTGAGTTCCACTATGTAAAGTAAGTGCTCATAATTTGATATTGCAATATAACACATTCAAATTCAAACTAGTTAGATCATTATTTATACAAAATAAAAAATATGGAAATAAATGTTTTTGAACCACATTTTTAATTACCTATATGAATCTAATAACCTCACTTGAGTCCAAATTGAGTCCAAATGCAAGTCAAATAGGATGGGGGGTCTGATGAATCCTGGGTTTGGTGCTCCCCTACTTGTGTCTCAAAGACTGCGGCCTGCATCGATGGACATGCATCGCCAATGCCTCTATACCTAGCATCCCACTCATGTGTCCACATAACGGTGACATCGACAACACTCTGCATATGGACCTATGTACACAATGGCAAGGACAAATTGTAATTAGTCTACGAATTAATTAGGATGCATGTAACTTAAAAAAAGAAAATGTTGAAATATTAGGAATAAAAAATTTTACCTCAATTATTGGTTCATGTGGTTGTACATAGTGACTCTCCTCTACATGAGTGTTATGAGATGAAAGTGGAGGTGGAGGAGAATCCATGGAAATGTGCACTGGTGGAGGATGGCTTAGTTGATCAATGACCCCCTAAGATAACCTCATAAGCTCATCCATGTATTTGGGTTGTGTCTACATTTTATCATGAACTTATTAATATAAATGCAATCTAATAAGAACTAAATTAATATAAATACTTATGCATAATTTGATGATAAGAGTCAAAAATTCCATATATATATGTACCTAGTTTGTGTCATGTGGGATGTGCACCCTCCAAGTGTCACAAATGGCATCACGACGCATACGTGCATATGACAAAAGTTGGTCAATGGATAAACTCGTGAGAAATAAATCGTCATATAAAAGAACTAGCGGGTCACGAAGCAATGGTGGCGGTCTGCTAATCTATCCATACAATGTAACATGCACACTGACCAATAATGTATGCATTTTATCTATAATGATATCCCTGGTCTTAGCACTGAGTTGTAACAACTCCTTTAGCTTTGTCAGCAATACCATGCTTCGAGACAGTAGTGGAAACAATCTCGAAGGTGGTGGTACATGCCTAGGGTCCCTACAATCCCCCTCACAATCATATGTATGTCCCAAGTAGGGTCCATAATAATCAGATCCAATAAAAGTGTAATTTAGCCTCATATGTAACACGAACTCTATATATATATATGCTTGGAAAAATAAAGGGTGACTTGAACATGATGAGGGAATAGGACCCAAGCTCTAATGAATCGATCATACATAAAAGGGGTTGCATCAACATTCTTAAAATATTAGAGTGGAATCAGACCTTTATGTCTATCAGGGAAATCTAGAGAGACGTTGAACAAATCCCCACGAACATTAATGTTCTTAGTGGCATCTTTCACCACGTCCCAAGTATGTGGGCCTTTAACCTCATGCCACTTAATCCTCTGTATGGAATGTAGGAGACAGCTTTATGGGCCTGACCTTCGATATGTCTTGATCAACCTATTGATGCTTGCCAACATCAAAGACAAAGTATGCCTAGTAGGTGAATTGGCAGGGATGTTACCCAACTCTCATGTGATACACGTATGATAGGTCGTAACATCCTCCAATGTGATACTAGTTGTAGCATCGTTCCATGGAGGGATCAACATTGCACTGTGATCCTCAACTTCGCCCTACTAAGGTTCCATAAATCATAAACATAATTTAACATATATATTTAATAAACTAGAAGCATAATAACATATGCATTAAAGTAAAACACATCAATTGAATACGATTTAAAAATTAAAGACAATTTCAAGACATAAACACATAAAGTTGAAAAATGATTTAAAAGTGCAGGAGGTGTACCTGAAACAAGTGAAGAGGCTATATTATCGGTAGCATAATCATAACCAAAGATAGAAGCACTGAATCTGACACTCTCACTGGCTTTGGGGGAATGATCTATGAGTGGAACATGCACTTTGGGTGGGTTGTGTGATCTATCACAAGCTCGACCATGTATATCAGATCCCCCCACGCTCCAATAGCCTCTGGTTGGGGGGCATATAGGATGTGCCTCTGCATATTACATATAATACATATAAACTAATCGAAGAAAAATATGTTGACTTAGAAAGAATGTTAACAAGAAAACCATTTCTAAACTCAAGTAGAATAATCTAGCGTGAAGTCCAAAACTTTAGAGTCTTTTTATTGATAATTTATCAATCAAAGTATTGAGCTCTATGTAAATACAATCAAAAGAAGTGATCAAATCTACCTTCATACTTTTTCCCATTTCTAAATAATGCATTTTATTCATAGGGCATAAATATGTAAATATATATGTAAAAAATTGAAATAAACCTACTAATAAAACTAGTAAAATTTCATGCCAACCAAATACTCCAATAAGATTTAAGTTATGACTTTGACACATGACATGTACTAAGTGCAAGCACATGAAAACAAAGTTTCTTGTACAACACGCTACATAATGAAACAATATGGTTAAATATTTTATATATGTATGTGTTATGTTTTAAATAATTATACTATGTTAAATGTTATGTACATGTTGTGTTTAAATAGTTATGCTCTGTTAAATATTATAGTTATGGTGTACTTCTTAGGCTATA